>JASDQU011400292.1:0-10060 GCA_032191745.1 Picea mariana | reverse complement strand
GATGACCAATCCGCAAAATGGGATATGGTCCTTATACAATTACAACTTGATTAATCCTCAATGGGGATTAATCTAATAATAAAAATAATAATAATGACATGATTAATCCACAATGGGGATTTAATCCAATAACAAAATAATAAGAATGCTCTTCGCAGTTACATTATTTCAACACATACTTCTCTCCATCTTGAATAAGCTCTCTTGCCCAAGCAGGCTTTCTTTTATGGGAGAAGGCCATTTGAGGAGGTTCTTGAACTTCTGTTATATCATGATCTTCAGGAGTCTCCTCATCAAGGGAAGCTATGACTTCCCTTACAGGTTCTGCAGCTCTGGGAACTTCCCTCACGGATTCTGTAGTCCTGGGATTTACAGGTTCCTCTTCATATACTTCTTCAAGCTGGCATCTTCTCGATTTCTTAAGTGTTGCTTCTTCATCAAAGGTCACGTCCCTGCTGATCTCAATATGGCGGTGACCAGGTATGTAGATTCTGAAGGCCTTGGATACCTCACAGTATCCCACAAATATTCCCTTCTTTCCGAAGGGTTCCAGCTTGTTTCTTTTCTCTTTCGGTATATGAATAAATACTGGACAGCCAAATATTTTGAGATGGCTTACCTCTGGCTTCTTTCCGGTGAACATCCCTTCTAGTGTCTTGAACCCAAGTGTGCTATGGGATAATCGGTTCTGCACATAAACAGTTATCATTACTGCTTCTGCCCATAAGCACATAGGAAGATCTTGATCATGGATCATAGTCTTCACAGCTTCCAGTATGGTTCTGTTCTTCCGTTCAACTACACCGTTTTGTTGGGGATCTTGATCCCAACATCTTTGCAGATATTCATGAACTCTTCTGAGGTATATTCACCTCCATTATCTGACCTAAGTATCTTAATCTTCCTTACAAAAAGGTTTTCTATCAAGGCTTTGAATTCCTTGATCTTATTGAACATTTCAAATATATCCAGGTCTTTTACGAGAATAATCATTAATGAATGATACATAGTATACATACCCAATAATAGAGGATGATGGCATTGGGTCACACACGTCTAAATGAATGAGTTCCAGTACTCCTTCTTCGCTGCCCCTCTTTGGAAAAGGGTTCTTGATATTCTTCCCTTGTGCACATCCATTGCATATGGCTTCTTGATCAACCTTGAGTTCTGGTAAACTTGTGACAGCTTTGCATATGTATGGTAGTGCCTTGTAGTTGAAGTGAGCTAATCTTCAATGCCAAGATTCTTCAATGACGTGGGTCATGGCAACTTCTGAGTGACCCTCTAGCTTATGTAGGCCATTTTCTTCATTTCCGATGACGATTGCTTCATTTACGGTCTCTCATTTAGCACGTTGCCTTATGCAACCTTTGTTATAGCTTCCTCATGTGACCTGGAGCAAGGTCAACAAAACAACAAGCAAGAATAATATCCTTCTTGATAATATAAAGCAATAGCACGAATAATCATCACAGTAGCTCCTTTAGAGCTATCACTTATAATTTATCTGAAACAAAGATTAAAGGTAAGGAATAGAATACGAAATGAGGTCAACACTCTCATAGTGTTGTGACCAAGCATTCTTCCATGGCAACCTGGAACTAACACACGAGGTTTCTCCTTGAGGAGGTGTTAGTCATATCAGGCAAAGTATTTACATCTATATTCTCACATGCTATCAAGTATAATACTTTGCGACGATTGCTATCTCAACTAAAGTCATCAGCTTGTCATGTGTACCTTTGAATCTTGATTAATCAAACCTAGAGCCTTGTCCTCAAGAGTGAGTGCTTGCTTTCCTTCCAGGTCTCCTTCACTCAAGTGACGAGTGATTTCTTCAACCTGTCTGTTGTACTAAGACAATATGCTATCTTGACAGAAGGTTAGGTTAGAGAATAAGCTCTATGATCAACTTTTAATTATTCTAATAATTTGATCATAGCTTCAACATGCAACACTGATCAAGATAATTTCATAACAAATAGATGCATTTTAGAATAATCACACCTGGGTTGCATCATTCCTCTGAATGTGTTGGATCTTGAGATTCTTCTGGATCTATGGCAAGAGATCCCTTCTCCTGCAAATACTCTTTAGGGTTTAACCATTAAACATATGTGAGTACATACCTTGGATAGCATTTGCAAGTAGTGGCTCCATCTGGTAGCAGCGGTAATCATTACCAAAAACTTCAAGGGTGATTGCAACTGGTTCTACGGCTGCAACTACAACTAGTGTTGCAACTGCAATTGGTTCTGAGACTGCAACTGCAACTGCAACTTAGGGTTTTATGAGGAAACCCTAATTTTTCAAACTTCGAATTTTGAAATTCTGATCCAGGAGATAGATGCACTGGGCTGAGGCAAGTTTGCTGGTGGAGTCGGAATTTCGAAAATTCAACTTTTACCCCCTCAAACATGATCTGCGAATTTATGGACTGGTGCTTATGGTTTTCTAGTACTTCTGGTACTCTGGTTTTTTGGTTTTCTGGTACTTTGTGAAACTAAGGTTTCACTTTCTGAGAGATCTAGCCACTGAAAAGGTGCACTCTAAGTGCCAAAATGATCCTTGGGGGAGGGTGCAACTTTCTAGGTGGTTAGGGCATTGAAAAGATTCACTTTTGCAAAACCCTAATTTTTGGGTACGGTAATAGTGACGTTTTTCCTCTTGCGAAATATGCTTCCTTCGGGTTGGCTCTGATACCATGTTAATGTTTATGCCATTGTTATAGTTCTTTGCATTTCAATAGATAAGAGCATCATAAGAACAAGATCACTGAGAAATACACATTCACAAGAGACACAGCATTTATCCTGGGAAACCCTCTAGGGGAAGAAAACCCAACAAAAACTTCCTTATCATAAATAGTTTATACAATGTTCAAGAGATAACTCAAACCAATACAGAAAGTCCTCCCCAAGAGATGTGCCACTCTTCTTCTCCTCTCTCCAACTAGTAATTGCAGCGTGCTTCATAAGAGAATGAGCAAGTGAGTGTGTGATCAAATGAGGCGCTAGCCTCCTGTATTTATACAAGTTCTGGCATGTGTGAAGTGTCTCTTCACTTGCAGGGCCGACTTCTCAATCTGGGTGGGTAAACCCACCTTTATTATATTTCTGGGTCTTCTCATTAACTGTTGGAGCCGACTTCTTATTCTGCCTATTATAATTGTTTGTTGACCAATCCGCAAAAGGGGATTTGGTCCTAATACAATTACCGACATGATTAATCCACAATGAGGATTAATCCTAATAATAAAATAACAATAATAATAAGAATGCTCTTCGCAGTTACATTATTTCAACAAATTATAGGCCGTACTGTACGGATTTGGAGGGTCGTACAGCTTTAAAGTCGGCATAGAAATCAAGGCAAGGTACATCATTAAAGGAGGGTCGTACTGTACAGATTTTGAGGAGGTCGTACAGTCATTAATTGCACAGAAATCGAGGATCAGGGTACAGAAAAAGAGACAAGACGTACTGTGCGGATTTTAGCAGTCTGTACTGTTGTTTATTGCTACAGAGTTTTCGAGGTATTTTCCTGTGTGATTTTTTTTAGTTTTGGCACAGTTTCCAAGGCATCCGTATAGGCATTTATTGCCCAGAAAATTGCTGCTGCTGTTTGGCACAGTTTTCGTGGTGACCGTACAGTCAAAGAGGGTTCAGAAATCGAGGAGCTGACTGATGTTTTAGTACAGGAAATTCTGTTGTGAATTTTGAGGTGTTTGGCTCAGCATTTTGAAGACAAAGCTTCGCACGGTTTTCGAGATAAGTCTATTAAATTTTTGAAATTATTGACTGCTGTAAAAGACATTTCCTCTGACCTCAAGAATAATAAAATTCCCTCTCACACTGGTTTTCCCCTTGTGGGTTTTTCCAGGGTCACTGTTAGACCAAAAATTACTATGTTATAATTTTCTGAGTTATGTGCCGCTGATATGTTTTTATTTCTGCGTTAAACGATGTTCAGAATCCTCATGTTTCAGTTCTGAAAATTTATTTTATGCTGAGTTTAATTGGCTGTCATAAAACTGGGTTTGGGCATTAGACATTGGCTGAAAATTCAGCGAGAATTGAAACTGGGTGGGGTCTGAAATTTTACATTTATGTCATATCCTAGGGAACTTGGAAATTGCTTGCATCTTTGAATACATGGTCAGCTAGTATTATTGTGAACACACACATATAATAATAATTCAATATATTTTTTGAAAACACACACTTTAATCTAAACTATAAAAAAGAAATTAACATAATCAAATGGCAATTTTGTAGTACCTTAGGAAAGATGAAATATAATGAGTAAGGCTCTAGCATATGAAAAAGGTTAAAAATGTGTGTATGTAGTGATCGTAAAAGAGGCAAAAAGGGTGTCAAAATGGGGACCCATCACGATGTCTATTCATACACAATGTCAATGCTATTGTAATCATGAATCATGTTATATATTCAATGTATGGATCTCATTGCTGTCTTCTTTTTTTGGATATTCAGTATATGAGCCAGTTAGGTTCATTACAGAGTAAAAGAAAACAACCTATGTAACTATAATGTTGTTACATGTTTGCACAATGAAAATGTTTGGAACGGACAGAATAGTAATTGAATCTAATACTACTGGCAACCCAGATATTTATATTGATTCCACAGTTACTAATCAGTGATCTCAAGCATGTTCGCAGCTGGGTGGTGCATAGGAAGGATATGGACAAACGAGACATTTAAACAGAGATAACCAGCAGATTTCACTGAAGTATTGCTTTTCTTGCCTTAGTAAAATACAAATGAAGCAAAAGTAGTAAGTGCATAAACCCAGACTGCCCCCTGCTCATACCAAAAATAATATTTTATACATTTACAAATTATTTGAAAATTGAATAAAACAGATGATGGAAAAACAGAACAACAAAAACAGAAAAGGATAGACTATACAAACTATACCAGTTTATCTACACCAGGGTTATACATATTAGACTTTCTGTTGTATCATGATGGGCAATGTCAAAGACAGACTAATGGATGTTTCCCTAGTAAGACCATTTAGATGTTGAGAAAAGTAAGTTCTCTTCAAGGTCCATCAACTACGAACGATTTATCATCCAGCTTTTTGCCTAAAGAAATAGATGAGAAATCTAATGGAAAAAAAGACCCATTTGAACTTGAAGTTGTTGCAGATTTGAACTCATAAGGACCTTCCGTTACACCCCAAACCTGCTCATGTCAAAAGAGTTCAGTAAGTGTTACGAATTTGCCTTAAATGCCATACTCTCCAGTTACTAGTGATGTAAAGACAACAGAAAACAGCTAAAATTCATCAATAGTAATATTTTTGTTAAATAGTTTACCTGATTTCCTTCATCATCATAGGCTCTGTCCCAGCAGTGTACTTCTCCATTTTTGTAAATTGTAAGATCTGATGTGCAATGAGTTGCACCATTCTGTTAGCAATTAAAAAGGAGAAAAACAAATTAGATGTCTGGCCATCCAAACCAAGACACAATCCTGAGACAGGAGTTCACATATATTTTCATGCATTCAGTCGATAAAATTTGTTTCTCTTGTGTCAATCCTCACAATCCACCATGCTTGGCAAACTCTCCTGTACATCTTTTCCATGCTGGTGATTGCAAATGTCCTATATCTATACAATTAAAAAAATATAAGTGCTTTCCTGATCATCCATCTGATAAGTATGTTGCACTTGAATAGATCGACCTCTCTTGACATTATTAAGTTCATTATAGAAACAGACACCATAGATGTTTTGCAAGCAGGTAAACTGATAACCGAACTTTTGATTTCTTCCCTCTAGCTCATAGGAGAAAATAAATGGCACTGTGGGACCAAAGAAGGTAAAGGATACATAAACATATGCTATATATTTATCTGCAAGGTGCAAGAACAACTAACACAAAGGGAATACTTCCTAATAAATAAATTGTTTTACATATTGCACTAATTTCTAATATCAGGAAGTGTAAGTACTAACAAGAGACATCCTACAAAGATGAAATCAGCAAACACCCAGCAGAGATAAAAGCCACAGGTGAATTTGGTTTTATTATATTTCAGAACCGTTGAGCATGTGCATACCCATGAATTTGGGAAACCACCAGGTGGGGTAGAACCTTCATACAGACAACGCTTTCCTCGCTCACAACGTGAAAGATACACTGTAGTCAGATGCTTTGCAACATCCTGCAAACAGGACTGAAATTGTGAATAAAATGTCTGCCAATAGATTTCCAATGCATAATTTGTGTACTTGAGATTTTAAATTCATAATTTCCGAAGCTGTAATCGACTAGCAATTTTGAAACAAGCATTAGTCTGGAGTATGCAGTTGGAAGTTCAACATTCTAATAAAAGCTGCCTTTTTTGTGACCTGATAAATATACTGTCAAGTTACTCGTCACTGAAGTCTTTTCACAATATTCTCAAGAGTACAATAGCTTCCTAACCATATGTTGGCAAGTATTAGACTAGGACATCCTCTAGTAATACTAACCAAACTTTGTGATGCTTTTATCACATGGGATGATACGAGGGAATAAATTTATTTGTAAAAGATGGCTAGACAGTATGCACATTAACATTAATATACAAAATACACAATATTATTTGTAATTATTTTGAGTGCAGTGCTTGGAAGAATTGAATTGATTAGCTCTGTGATCCTGCGACCTGAGCAAACAAGGTATATTTGAGAGGATGCAACTATTACAGAACTATGACGAAAACTACCAGTGTCAAGGACAATTAACAATCATTTACATGAAAATCATCTTAAGATCAGGGCAGTTTCTGAATAGGTAAATACTCCGTTATTCGTGGAACAACGTACAAAGAACACATAGTGATCCTTATAAATTTACAAAACTAAGCATGCATGGCGGAGACATTCAAGTATCCATAGTGAGGTTGAATAAGCATAGCAGATATATGTTAGCATCTGAGGGAAACTGAAGTGATCATTTAAGCCATCAATATCAAAGGCAATCTTATTGAGGAAGGCATGCACCTTTATCAATCAAAATGTTAAATGTAAAATATGGATAGCATCTTTTTTTTCCAAGGAAAACCTCACAGGGAAACTCAAGGGATGCTTCCCCGCATTCGTGCATAGCATCCCTAGAAAACCTGTCAACTTGGACCCCTACCGATACAGAACTAGCCAAATGCTCAGCAACATTGGTGACAATCAGTTGAACTAACCCCCTGGGCTTCTAAACTGTTTGGAAACATCTTGTCCCACCCTCAAGCACTTAGGGAGTGAGATTATTGGTACCTTGCCAGCTCCAATTAGCCCACAAGGGGGCAAACATGTCACAAGTGGGATTTGAACCTAGGTGGGGAGGTTAACTTGTCCTGCTAATCAGCCAAGCTAAACCAAATTGAAAAAATAATAAAATATGGATAGCATCTTCTTAGCACAAGATTAAGAATAACGTTTAAACTATAGCATTTGTAGGTATTCAGAGAAAAATAAACATATCAGCAATTCTCCAAATGCACAAATCACATGTTCAAGTAATCATTTGAGCTAAATATTAAGAATATGTATTTTAGCCAAAATGAGCATTAAACAAAGATATGCATTCCCTTACAAACATCTGTTGACTGCAATTCTGAATGAAAAGTAAAGTATAAATTTACCTTGACTAAAGGAGCATGCATGCTCCATGATTTGGAAGAACTGATTTTAAATAATTACAAACAATTTTCCAATGCAGATCAGAGAATTTTATTATGTACAAGAAGAGTCGAAAAATAGTACACCCATAATTTATTATGTTTTACCTTTTCTTGAGTGTTTTCTATTACCATTATAAAACAGTGACAAGTCAACCGAGAAAATTTTGTAATCAAACCTAATATTTTTCCCTTTTTGTACTTTCATTTATCCCAACTCTCAACAAAAGAAAAACTTACCCTTTCAACTTCCTCCGCTTGTGGGCGTTGACCCTTGGGGCGCTCACAGAAATTTCGATACTCTTCAACATCCCTTACTGCATAGGAATTGACCTAGCCATTTCAGCAAACAAACCATCATATGCATCACATAGTTTCTTATTTTGCTGGTGTCCTGAAATCAAATATGGTGCTTGTGAGTTAGTTCTATGATCTAACCCATACCCTACCAAAACTTCTAATCCATACCCTGGCAGGAAATAGAGGACAATCAAAATAAACTTTATACAAAGACAACATTTAAACGTTCTGAAGAATTAAAAACCCTAAAGTACTCCTTTTCCACGTGGTGGACAGCTTACATCAAAAGAAAGAAAGAATTCATATCAATGCCACAAATCACCAAAAACAGTCGATCAAACTGGTAATACAAGCATTCTTTACACAACTCAGGGAGAATAGTATATTGAGCATTTCTAATTGAAAATTAGATATGTGTGTCACTGCCTCAGTTTGTGTTAATGTTTGTCTGTTTGTTCTTGTGTTTGTGTGAGATAATGAGTGTCGTGGCATTACCAAAGGCCACATATGAAACACATCGACAATTCTACTCTAAAAAGTAAAAAGCTTAATTATGGAAAGCCTGAAAAAATGGAAAGAACATTGTCTAATCAAACTCTCTTTCAAATTAACAGCAGAATATATTTAAAGAAAATTCAGCAAAAAACTGTGATTTCTTCTGATATCCAAGAGTTTCAGCAATCAGACAGTAAATTCCACTTGTCTTGGAGATTGTTTTTGGGTGCAAGATTGACACAGGGCATCATTGCTAAGGAAATGTTTGCTGAATGAAGTACTAATGTTAATGAAAGGCCCAAGGAATGTGACCTTGTATGCATTGGGATCTGATTAAGCCCTCAATTAATGTATAATAATTCATGCCTAAGTGCAGACAAGGAGTCCATGCAACATCATCAGGAGGTCATTGGAAGAAAAGGCACAATAAGAAAACTTTTGCTAATAGGGCTTTGATGACCAAAATTATTCACGAAAACAGGGTGCTTGTTTAAGAAAACATGTATGTCAATACAACTTAAAGTAATGATCACCACATCAACACAAGTAATGATCACTACAAAAGGTTGTTGCACTACCACATCCAAGCCTGCCTCAAAAGTCTTTTTTAGCACTGGAGACTATATTTGTGGGAAATTTCAAACCTCTGAAGAAAAATGGCATATGTAACTATATCATTGTGGAGTGTGGACATAGGATATGCTTGCATTTTTGGCTTTTTAAGGGCAGGATTTTCCTGGTACCCTGATTATTTGTGAGATGTAATTATCTTTGTTCCAAGACGTACTTGTTTGTTCTATGAAGTAATATATGCAGCATTTCAAAAACAAAAGTTGGCAAAGAACATATATATCAGTGTAGTTTGACTCAGCCAAGACTCGTGAGACTTGCCGAGTCTTCTCTAGAGTCTAGACCAGTGTTACCGGAAGCTCCCCCCCCCTGCTTCGAAGCCCCGAAGCTCGATCCGGGCGGGTGCGTCCAGGAAGCTTGGGCTGAAGCGCACTTCAAAATTTAGGAAGCGCGCTTCGGGGCTCTTGAGCACGCTTCCTGCCATTTCCGAAGCATCCACGATTCCAAGGGGGAATGAGGTTTTTGGTGTGCAGTTGAGGGTTATTTTGCCTTCCTAGTGCTAGTTAAAGAGGTCTCCAACCCCTCCATTTCACCCACCCTAGTAATTAATGGTAATGTTAAATTCTCCTTTATCTTTCATTTTCATCCTTTTACTTAAATTTTTAACATTACCATTAATTGTTTCAGGATGTTTGAGAGTGGTTCCAACCACTGCTGTAAATGTCGGCGATAAAACGGATATGTCGCGACATTTCCCGAAATTTTAAGGCTGCCGAAATTTTCGTTTTAAAATGTCGCGACATTTCCGACACTTTCAATGTGTCGCGACACTATCATTAACCCGCGACACTTTCCCATTAACCCGCGAGTCGATGGAAAGTGTCGGCATGCTTAAAATTTTTTACTAAAAAATTCTTAATAAAATTCTTAATGGTAATTTTCATCCTTTTACTTAAATTTTTAACATTACCATTAATTGTTTCAGGATGTTTGAGAGT
>JASDQU011400291.1:0-10976 GCA_032191745.1 Picea mariana | reverse complement strand
TGGGATCCCTATTTTCTAGCAGTGTGAATGTATAGATAAGATATAAATTGGGGCAAAGAAAAATATCTCTATTGTAGTTGTTAGATATATTAAAGAAGAAAGATGTTTAAGTCCCTCAATGTGTAATATGAAAGTTATTTTTCAATCAAATAGAATATTCTGGCGTGGAAAAATTCTTTGTATGATGGAATTAATTATCTAGAAGTGAGTTATTTTAGTTTTCCTATATATTGGATAGTTATACTATGTCATTGAAGAGCTTGAAAAGGGAAGAAATGATGGAATCATCGAAGAATGAATTGCAGACCCACAAGGTAAATACAACAGTAAACTTGATTCTTGATGAAACACCATTATTATAATACCTATGTCCAAGAGGAAGCAAATGATCCAAATCTGAAGCTCTATCAAGAAGAATTGTATGGTGATGTCTCTGAAGGACAATTTCATTGCATAAATAATGAGGATAAATTGAACATGGAAGAGAACTCTAAATGTAAAGAAGGAAGAAATGGATATAGAGAGCATAGAAAGAATATTTCATACCAAGAAAAATAAGACTACAACACCCATGATACGTGTTTAGGTCTGGATTTATGTTCTAGAAAGATAAGAGGCATATCATATTTGTTATGTTTTGATGAAACACGAGAATTTGAGAATGATAACCAGGAGGAGAAGAAGTATGAAATTTATCATATGGAAGGCTTGTTGTAGGTATGTCGTGGTAAGGGTGAAGATATCATCATAGAAGACTTCACAAATTCAATTTTGGGAAAATTATTGGTTTCAAATTGGGCTGAAGTGGCATACGAAATTCCCAGGAGTACCCCATATTCCATGATCAACTCCATAATTGATGAAGGAGATTATGATGAGGCATACAAGGTGGTAACATGAAATGGGCATCTAGTTTTACTATAGAATTAATTCCTATCCGAGAATAGGGGTATTTTCCAAAACACTATGGAGACCTAACATCATTTAAGCATGAGGGATGGCCATATTTAAATGCTGGTTAGGAAGTTTCCAGAGATGAATGCCCCATTCATGATCAAATAAAGGATGATGATACTATGGATAAATCTTCGTTTGGAAGAATGGAAAGTTATTACCTAAATGATGAAGCTAAAAATGGTTGTTTAACCAAAATAGACATGAATATCCCTAAGACTGAAGTTGAACAATTTGAAATGCTTGATGGAAACAATGCAAAGAAACCATGCAACCTGAGGCGAAATGGGGATAGAACCATAATTTGTGACTTTGATAGTTTTCCTATGAATAATGATGTTCATGAGATCCCTACAATCAAAGTTAATAGTTCTTGTGAAAGACACATAGCAGGTTTGACAAAATCCCTTGAAAGGATCTTGTCTTGTACAACAGAATTATTGGGATCCAAATTGAATGATGAGTTAAAGTATTCTACAGTCAAACACTACCATGACAATCAGAAGGTGGATGTGCAATGTTACAGAAAATTCTCATGAAATTTTTAGAGCCTTGGTACCCTAGGCAACTAACTCTTTGATATTGTAAATATTTGTGAAGAATAGGTCACAAATGAAGAAAATGTGGATCATGCAAAGCACAATGATGACATTTCCCACTGTTGTGAACCAATATCAAACCAAACAATCATGGAATAACCATATCCATTTGACCAAACCCTAAATCTAGTATGAGCATCATCAGAAACCTATTGAAATGCTAAGTATTTGATTGTGGATTTTGAGATTTTGGAATCCTAAAGACCTCTTTTTCAAACATTTTTGTGGAATTAAGGAGTCCAAATTTATTCATTCATTTTCCAAATCGAAACTCTCGGAATGAAATTACTCATCATTCTTTGTTCCTTGTGAATATTGGCTCGATTTCGAGGTCTATATCTCCTTACACATGTTGTGGATCGAGGTCTCTATCTCCTTGCACCGCAATGGCCAATGTCACTTTCTCCTTGTGCTACAGTGGTGAGGTGAGAATCGTAGAAAAGGAACTGGAAGATGATATTTTGGGGGCTGGAATGGCTCCGATATTGAGATACGAAGGTCCCAAAACCCTGGATGGCTCCCAAAGTAGATACCTTTGAAATGAAAGAAAAACAAATAAATGAATGAACGAATAATGCAAAGTAAATGAGCATGGGAAAGTGGGCAAGAGAGACAAAGCGCAGTAAATGTATGTGTGTGTATTATCTCCTTTTCAACCCTTTTATTTGTACACATGGGTATAAAGTTTATATGGGGATATTTATTGACTCCAAAGAGGCTAGGAAATATTCTTTTAAGACCTTGATGATTAATTGTACACGTGGTAGATGGAGAGGCATTGTGGAGATAAGAATAGGGGGAGTTAGGAATAGATTTTTTTCATTTGTTTCTAAAGGGGTCCACCAAATGCATAACAAAAGAGAATATCTTAAATTCCATAAGGTTCCATTCCAAAAGAGAAGATCCTAAATTCTATAAGGTTACATTGTTTTTGGAGGTGATGCTCCTTGTACTAAGACACTGCACTGCCAATGGCACTCAGAGAGTGAACATTGTGTTTAGTTTGCAAAGTGGGAATAGGGTTGGGCTTGGAACTATTCACATTAATTTGACAGTTTTGACTTAATGATCAAAGGTATTTAACTATATTTTTAGGAGTAAGTTAATAAATGGATAAACGCACTTCGTTTTCGAATGAAATACTCCCCTAACTTTGATATGATTTTTGTCAAAATCCATAATCCTACTACCTAAGTATTAATGGGAACTTCGACCATAGAAATTTGACCCCATAATTTTTGGCCCATGTTAAGATGACCTATAGAACTATAATTTTGAAATAAATGAATACAAAACTCTACCTTGATGTTAAAAAAATGAACTCATGAGAAAGGTTGAGTTTGTTGCTTATTATTCACCTTTATTTCCTATAGTTGACAATGAGAATTTAAATTCATTGACCATGTTTGATAGCCAAAATGCCCCATGATGGGCAATTTGGATATCAAATTACATCCTTGAGTGGGAATGTCATGGTGACCCTCAAAATTGGCATTGCAAAATCAAAAGCCCTTCAAAACCAAAAAAACACAAAGTGGTGGTAAATTATCATTGGCCTTGGATATAATAATCAATTTACAAATTTTCAATAATTGAGAGGGATATATCTACTTACGAGTTTTCTCATAATAGTCACAATGACCCTAGGCACTCTCCAAATCACCTTCTTGCAAGGATTCAACAAAGTCACTCAAAAAAGAGNCCAAAATTGGCATCGCAAAATCAAAAGCCCTTCAAAACCAAAAAAACACAAAGTGGTGGTAAATTATCATTGGCCTTGGATATAATAATCAATTTACAAATTTTCAATAATTGAGAGGGATATATCTACTTACGCGTTTTCTCATAATAGTCACAATGACCCTAGGCACTCTCCAAATCACCTTCTTGCAAGGATTCAACAAAGTCACTCAAAAAAGAGGGTGCCACTGGAAAAATCCCTCCAATATGTCATTGTGTGTCCTAAAGAGAGAGAAATCCAAACCTATGCAAGTGTTTGTTCTTAAAAGGAAGACGATACAAAGCCAAAATCTATAAAAATTGAATAAAAGCATTTTTAGGTTGTCATGGACATAGATCTAAAAAGTATGAACAATTTGTAACAAGGACCTAGGAAATAGGTGCGGAAATGGAGATTGATCAATCTATGGTAGTTGTAGTTCTTTAATAATAAAATGCTACATAATTGTCCCTATGGTTTTGATTTCATGAACGTTGTTGATTTTACCAATTGCTTTTCTAGAAGTGGGGATACTATTTTGCACTTTTTTATCTTTCTAATAGACTTCTTGATAATGAGGTTGACTATATGGTTTTTTTTTTCATTACTCTCATTCCTTCTTTTTAAAATTATTTATCAATCTTCCTCTCTGGTATAATAGCACATTCTAGTGTTTGTGCTTATCCTTTTGTTATGTTTGTGTTTGAGATAAAATTGCTTGCAATTATTCTTGTAGACACTCAAAAGAGGGGGGTGAATGAAAAAATCCCTTTAGTATACCTATGTGTCCTAAGAGTGCAAGACCAACCTATGTGAGTCTCAATGCACAAATGTTGATGATAAAGACCCAAAAATTGTGAATGTCATATAAAATCCTTTTTAGRTTGTCACAAAAATGAATTTGAAAACTAGAAAGAATTTGTGATAAAGGACTTAGGMAATATGTGCATTATGATTTCAATACACTAGAATTAAGGATTACCTATACATAATTTCCACTAGACAATTTAAAGTCAATCTATTGAGAGTTATGGTAAAATAATACAATCATTGATTAGAGTAGTTGTTAGGAAACATAACAAAAATTTGAGTGTGTTGAATGTAATTTAGCAAAGGAGTTTAGTGTGTGAGAGTCAAAGTGTGTGCACAAATAGGAGAAAAGAATAGTAGCACAATGACAACAATTTAGCACAAGCCTACCTTGAAGTGGATTTTGATATGGCACAACATAAGTGAATTAGGACAATATAAGATGTGGGGATGATTAATGATGGAGTGATGACTTTCTCAGTGTTGATATAATGCATAGTCAATTTTTATACATGGGTTGTTAAGAATCACCCTAATAATTATAATCAACTTAGTTGAATGTAATCACAGACCTTGATTTCATGGAACAAACACAAAAACCCTAGGTAATTTTGATCCTTGACATGGTCAACGTTGATCATTCCTCCATTCCTATAAATGTGTATGCGCAACGACCTTTAGAGGATGAAAATTCGGTGAGTGTTGTTTCCCCAAGTTATCACCCTACTGTATGTTGGAATCTATGCCATTGTTTCCCCATTAGGATTAGGAGTCCATATAGTTTACATCCCAAAGAGATCCGTATGCTTCCCTTTTATTTTGTTGGTTTTTTGTAAGGACTCACAAGCGATTTGTATCAAATTGATATATGATAGGGTGTGATTCATCACATGTCATTGTCCCTTCACCTCCTCCATACCTTGAAGACGATTTTTATGTTATATCTCCATTCAATATTCCCCCAAGGATATTAATTCCATTAGTGCCCCACCCATGGTCACAACATCCATTTACCATCATTCATTCCACTCATATAGGATCAAACCACTTGGTTTCACTCGTTCATGGAACCTATCTCTTTTCTTGCAATGTATCCATATTCATCCATTATTTTCTTGCACCTATCTTTGACCATTGTAATCTTGATTTGTATTTTATGGTCTTCAATCCTATTTACACTCGAAGTTATAATCAAAAGTCCATTTCTTATTGTTGACCATATCTCTTGGTGTTTCATAGTCACTACCCAAGTCATCCTTGTTTGTTATGATTTTCCCAAGGAAATACTTGAGTCTCTTTCTCCTTGATCACCTCATCATCCATTTTTGTCCCTCTTATTTAGCTACATTTGATTCACGATATGATGTTTCACCTCATGTTAGTTTCTATAGGGTATATCATTTATTGTCTCTAGTGGACCTCTACCTACGAAAAATTGAAATTTCATGTGTGAGTGAAATTTGAGTCCAAAAACCCTCCCATATCGTTAAGGCGTGCGAATAGTCTATCCATGACAAATTTCAGTGCATATAGAAACTGTTTGAAAATATTTCAACGTTGGGCCCATTCACAGGTCATTGTTGTCGGTGTCTAGTCCTAGTACAATTTTGTTAGGATATTTAGACACTTAGGAGTTAGTTAAGATTTACTTGGTCTAATGTGTTGTTAGGTAAAAGTGTGTTTCTTTAGTATGCACTAGTATGCATTTGTAGTTAGTAAATTTGATGGTCACGATATGTTCCCGACATAGAGTGATCTGACGATTCATACTCTCCTCGATCTTAATGACCATTGATTCATGGCTTAACACCTGATTGTTCCATGATCTCTATTTAAAGAGCATGGAGGGTCATTTTCCAATGATTGATTGTGAGAAACTCTCTTGTAAAATATCTCTCTAATCTTTTTCTTTGCATTAATAAACTGCTCCAAGTGGTCGCGTTGGTTGGGGCCGTGGATGTTTCACCGTGAGGGTTTTACCACATGAAAACATCGGTCTGTTGATCATTGATATGGTTATGTGAGTGGTTACTGAAGGTGTTTGTCCTCTATTGGAATATATGTGTTGTCGAACATGGTATCAAAGCATGTTTGAAGACCCACTCCTGTTGTAGATTGAAATTGTGAAGCCAAGTTTCCTCATCTCCATTTTCTGCCAATTTCATGCATTTTTGGGCTGAGAGGACTTTTCCATTGCGTCTGGAGCGCTCTTTTCAGTCAGGAACACTTTTTGTTTCACTCGAAAAGGTTTCTTTTTTCCCAAGATACGACCATTACAGTCAGATCCAGAGGTATAAAGCTTGAATACGCATTTTTTTAAAAATTTTGCAGAGTAGTATTTTGGTTTTATTTCGGTTTTGTTTTATTTATTTTTGGGTTGCTACTATTTTAGATCTATGTATTCTCTTTTCTCCATGCCCTGTGCGATATCAGAAAATCAGAAACAAATAGGAAAAGGTGCATCTTCTGGGTAAGCTAACTGAGATCTAACCCTTGTTGTCATCGAGAAGTGAAATTTTTTTCTTGTGTGAAAATAGTTTTTTTTTAGCACGCTCTCCAAGGCCTTCTTCAATAACAACAACAACAACAACACCCCCAATCCTCCTTCTGAACATTACAATATGTTTTTCTAGATTATTTCGTTAAAAGTTGCCTAATTAAGCAAGAGGTCTTGAGTTCAAGTCTCTCTTTTGTTACCTTTTTTTAAAAAGTTCATGCTAAAATTGTAAAGTGTATTTCACTTCAAGTATAAAAGTGAATCACTATAAGTAGCTTTAATATTTTATTTTAGAGTTATTTATTTTGCATGCATATTTTCTTTTATAAAGTAACTTCACTATAAAAGTGATCCCCACTTCTCTTTATAAAAATGGTTCACTTCATAAAGCAACTTACACAATCACATGGTCATTTGGTTACCGATTGAGCCTTTTTTAAAAAGGGAATAACTCTAACATCGGAAGTCCATTTTTAGTGCCATTTTTTTTAAAACTGCATAACTTTTCGAGCTCTTTCCATCTAGATCATCAGTTTCAGTTTTTAAATCCACATTATCTGCATATTTAATATGGCTTCTACAAGTACTATCTTGCTTACTAGCAACAACTACTTCGAATGGAAATCTCATATGGAAGATTTATTAAGAAGTAAAGGCTTGTACTGGATTACCTTGGGAGAGGAAAAAGCACCCACTGATGTTGATAACAAATCCAATTAGGATAATAGGAATGACAAAGCACGTGGACTAATCAGAATTTCCATCTCTCCTAATTTAAGGTACCACCTTCAATATATTGATGACCCCAAAGAAGCTTGGAACAAAATTGAATCTGTGTTTGGTAAACTCAATATTATTTGAGCACAACAATTAGAAAATCAAATACTGACCTTGATTCCAAATAATTTTTCCTGCCTTGGAGACTATCTATCTAGGTTTAAAACACTCAGAATTTTATGTGCAGAATGTAAGATAAAGATGGAGGAAGAGAGTTGCATCTATCTTATTCTTTCTAATCTAGGTAGTGCATATTTTGTGTTTTTATATACCTTCTATGCCACGAGAGAGAGTCTAGGGGAAGAAGCTTATGAAAAAACCACTCTTGAGTCCTTTTGTGCTTCTTTGATTCGAGAGGAAGATAAGCTTGTACAATTTGGAGTGATCAACACTGTAGGTCCCTCCAACAAAGACTTAGTTACCCAGGAGAAAGATAAACCCAAGTATCTCAAGAAGAAACATCCTCACTACAACAACAAACAACAAAAGGGTCCCAACCCTGCTCAGACAGCTTCAGCTCCCACTAGTGACAAAGGAGAAAAATATAAAAGTAAGAATACTAACAGACATTGCAACTTTTGTGATAAAGATGGTCATGATGAGTCCAAATGTTTCAAGAAGATGGCATCTTTAGAAGCAGTTATGAAGAAGAACAACATCAATATTGATTCTACTTCTTCTTCTCATGGACATGCACTTTCTTCTTCTGGTTTCTCCTTCAATTCAAATTCTACTACCACTTCTTCTTATGATGAGTGGCTTATTGATTCAGGAGCATATTATCATATGGCTAAGGATAAAGACATATTTTATTCTCTAAATGAATGTAACACCAAGAAAATATTTGTTGGTGATGATAGATCTCTTAGTGTTGTAGGATCTAGAACAATTCAAATAGATAATGGTCATTTCAATGATGTATTATGTGTTCCAAGTCTTTCTTGTAACCTTCTATCAGTATATCAAACCACTCATTCAGGTGAAGGTAAAAACGTTGATTTTTCACCTCACCAAGTTGTAATCAAGGATCTAAAAGATCCCAAGCATGTTCTTGCAACTGGAATTGCTGATGATATTACCAGGTTGTACAAGTTTGACAACTTTGGGTCATCATCTTTTTCATCAGTGTTTGTTGCTCATAGCGATGAATTGAGAAAACTTTGCCATGAGTGGTTTGGTCATCTAAACTATCGCTCANAAGCATGTTCTTGCAACTGGAATTGCTGATGATATTACCAGGTTGTACAAGTTTGACAACTTTGGGTCATCATCTTTTTCATCAGTGTTTGTTGCTCATAGCGATGAATTGAGAAAACTTTGCCATGAGTGGTTTGGTCATCTAAACTATCTCTCATTGCAACAACTATGTAATCAACAGATGGTGACTGGTCTTCCTCTTGTTTCATGCAGAGATGGTGTTTGTGCCGGTTGTGTTCTCAGCAAACATCATCAGGACAGTTTTGACAAATGTGCATCTTTGAACACCTCGGGTCCTTTGCAGCTTGTTCACAGTGATTTGTGTGGTCCACTTTCTTCTCCTTCTTTTTCTGGGTGCAAGCATTTCTTAACTTTCATTGATGATTTTTCCATACATACTTGGGTTTACTTCTTAAAACTCAAGAGTGAAGTTTTTGACAAGTTTTTGGCCTACAAGGCCCTTCTAGAAAACTAATCTGGACATCAAATTCAAAGGTTAAGAATAGATAATGGAGGTGAATATGTGAACAATATATTTACAAGTTACTGCACTACACAAGGCATCCAAATGCAACACACTGTTCCATATACACCACAACAAAATGGTGTTGTTGAACGAAAGAACCGCACCTTAAAAGAAATGGCAAATTCTATGATCCAATCTAAGGGATTAGGTCTAAATTATTGGGTGGAAGGGATCAACTATGCAAATTACATAGTTAATCGCACTCCCACAAAGGCTCTTAAAAATATAACTCCGAAAGAAGCATGGACTAAAATTAAACCAGATGTAAGTCACTTCCGTGTATTTGGCAGTATAGCATGGGCTCACATTCCTGATGAGAAAAGGAAAGCATTGCAGCCTAAAAGTGAGAAGTGCATATGTGTTGGTTATTCTGAAGATATTCAAGATTATAGACTTCTTCAACCACATTGTAATGAAATTATTATTAGAAGAGATGTTAAATTTGATGAAAATATCTTGGCATGTGAGCCTAACTCGGCGGTTGTGCCTTCTTCAGCCTGCGATCCATCTTCAACATTTGTGCCTTCTTCTATTCCTATTCTGGTTTCTTCTTCAGATGATGAAAGTGAGGATGATAATCCACCTCCACCTGTTGACATTCCTCCAGATGAGTCCTTTGAACCTGAACAAGCACCAGTTCCACCACTTCCTAGATGGGTCCGTTCAACACAAGAAGTAGTTGGTGATCTTATCATTGATCCCTCCAATCAGCATCAAACACATTCACAGTTCTAGCGAGCCTCTTCTCTTCTAGCTCAAGTTTCAAAGACTCATGATCCAGAGACATTTGCAGAAGCTTTAGGTCATCTAGATTGGGATACAACAATGAATGAAGAGTATCGTTCTTTAATGGAAAATAATACTTGGGATCTTGTACCTCTTCCAAAAGGAAGAAAAATTGTGAGATGTAAATGGGTCTACAAAACTAAGTATGTATCAGATGGAAGTGTTGAAAGACACAAGTTGAAGGAATTGACTATAATGAAACATTTTCCTCTGTAGCCAAAATTAATTCCATCCGCCTTGTTCTTTCCCTTGCCGCCTCACATAAATGGGAGGTCCATCAGATGGATGTTAAATATGCCTTCTTGCATGGAGATTTGAAAGAAGAAATCTACATGGAAAAACCTCCTGGATATGTCCAGACTGACTCTAGCCTTGTTTGTCACCTCAAGAAATATATTTATGGTCTCAAGCAAGCTCCCCGAGCTTGGTATGCCAAAATGGATAACTTTCTTATTTCCACAGGATTCTCTAGATGCCATTATGATCCTAATGTCTATACCAAGAAAGTAGGAAGCCATCTCATAATCCTTGTCCTTTATGTTGATGACCTTATCCTTACTGGTAATGGCCCAAAACTTTTAAACCATGTGAAAACCAGCCTTAAGAAGAATTTTGAATTGACTGACTTAGGCTTTTTGCACTATTTGTTTAGCCTCCAAGTTTTGCAAACCAATGAAGGAATTTTTCTTTCCTAGTCTAAGTGTGCTTGTGACCTTCTTCGTCGCTTTCACATGGATGATTGTAAACCAACCCCTTCTCCCTTCCAATCTAGAGTCAAGCTTTCTACCACCTGTACTTCTCCTAAATTTGATGCCACCCTGTACTATCAGTTAGTTGGTAGCCTCTTATACTTGAATCATACCCATCCTGATATTTTCTTCGTTGTTGGTATTTTTGCCCAGTATATGCAAACACCCCATGAAAGCCATTGGAAAGTGGCTAAAAGGATACTTCGCTATGTCTGTGGTACAGTTCAGTTCAGGATACATTACATTTCAGGGGGGACTCCTTTATTGGTTGGTTTCACTGAGTCAGATTGGGCCGACGACCCTGATGATCGGAAGTCTACTGAAGGTTATGTTTTCAACCTTGGTTTAGGACCTGTCACTT
>JASDQU011400290.1:62051-75533 GCA_032191745.1 Picea mariana | reverse complement strand
AAACGATGATGGATCTTATATTCATAGTGAAAACATGGGTGAGAGTTTAGACATAAACATTCCTCCATATAATCAGCTACAGGATCATAAAAATCATAGAAGCCATATTTTTTTTATTGATTCTCAATATCAAAGGGAAAAGGAAACAATGTGTCTTTTTGCTTCTGCTAAAATGAAACTTCAAAAGAAATACCATGTAATGGAAGAATTTGGGATATTTCCTGATCTTCTAAAGCTTCAAGATCGTTTCCAATGTCCTTGGAAAACTCATCTAAAAACTAGATTTTATCTTTCGAGCTACATTTGCATTACTTTAAATAATAAGACAAAAATGAAAAAAAGTTTTCATCCACTTCATCATTGGTGTACATATCATTCCATTCTTTAAAACCTTGAATGGAAACATGGGCTGCGACAAACTGTGTTTTCTCCATCCATGTTTCTAGAAAGATGAGCCAAAAGGATGAAAAATATCTAATGGACCTAGCAAGAAAACCCTCATCCCAACTTCTACATTTTCCTTGGAACAGATCATAAAAAAATCTAATAAATACAACTTCATTCTTGATTCTAAGAATATCTGTGAAGTCAAGGAAATATGAGATATGTTTCAAGGCCAAACTCAAATCCTCTCCAGTAAATTTTGGACCATTCCTTAAAAATATTCATCCTTGGGTAATGGATTAGGGAAACCATAAATTTATGAAAATTCCAAGAATTCATACCTTGCAATGATATAAGAAACATCTGAGTCCCTCATAGTCTAGTGGAGTCACCAGTAAATCCCTCAAGTAATGAATCATTCTGACAATGGAGTCACCATTGATACTATCAAATATGAATTCTTCTAAAAATGGAGTCATCGGGGTAAAATATACAACCAACCTCTGTGCTTGATTCTTTGTTTACCCTTAGGAATCAGATCTTGAAACTTTGTTGTTCTTTCCTAGGGAAAATTTCACCTTCGTTCCCCAAAAACGAAGCCAAAAYGTTATCACTCTGTAATTTTATGTGGATGTGCAAGGAAAACACATAGCTAACTTTTTCAAATCACTTTGGGATGGAAACTGACCTTTCCAACTAGAGAGGGATCTCTCACTTAAATTATAGCATATTGGCCAAATATGTAGGTAAATACATAAAGTTTATGATGTGGTGGTAGGATTGAGTGAAACACCCATTGGGCATGGAGTCATAATAAAGATAGGACAAATCAAAGATTTCAAAACTGGTTGATAAGAACAAATGTACTTCATAGGTTAGGTAGATACCAATATGTCAGTCATCATAGGAATTATAGTATGGTGGTGAGAAGAAAAAAACACATCAATTATAATAGAGCACCAAGCAGTGGATGAGTTCTGTCACAATATCAGAAGACTAATGTAGGAAAAATGAATCTGAGATAAAGAGAGTCAACAATGAAATCTCTATCTATAATCATTCACTCAGAATAGAATAATAGACATAATTATAAACAAAGATAGGAGACATTCACAAGGAAAAACAAACTGCTTATTACTAGCACAAGAATCTCTGAGACAAATATTCAAGTCCTTCGGCTTGGAAGCTTTCATTAACAACAAAAAATATATAAAACAACCAAAGATTATTTTTCCTCAAGTCTCCAATCTTTTTCTGGTTATTTCCTTCAAAATATATAGAATCACATTTCAATCTAACTCAATCAGGTCTAAATAGTTAGGGTTTCACATTGGGATAACCAAACAATGGAAATATTACCAGAGTTACTGTGTGAAAATAGTGATCTCCTTCCTGCGACGTTTTCAGAAATGAAAGGGGTAGCAAGATAACTTGGAGAGATGAATATCCCATTAAGCCCAGATGCTAGACTAGTAAGACATAGACCATATATATTGAATCCAATATATAGATTCTTCACAAATCACTTTTCTCTTAAATATTTGGTCAACAAGCCAGTATTGGGGGGAAGAATATGTAGATGGTTGTTGTTATTTCAAGACTTTGATTTTTAAGTAGTTGTGAAACTTGGAAGATTGAATGCAGGGCTTGATCATCTATCCAGGATAACCAATGGGGAGGAACCAAGAAGCTTGGAGGAAAAGTTTCCTAATGCACAACTCTTTTCAATGCATATTGTTGATGAATGTTTGGCTAATATCATTAAATTTTTGAGTAGAAGATTTTCCCCAAAGGAATATACCACCGTGTAGAAAAAGAATTTGGTAGTTAGATCTGTAGATTATCAACTTATTGGAGGAGAATAGTATAAACTAGGTGCAAATAATAATTTAAGGATATGTGTCATGTAACATGAACGTCCCATAATTTTGGTAGAATCACATGAAGGAATACCTGGAGGACATAATGCATGTAAATCCCCTACGTAGAAGATATTACGTGCAAGATTATGGTGGCCAATAGTTTCTAAAGATGCAAAGGATTATTGTTAGGCTTGTGATGTCTTCTAGAGGGTAGGAAATCCATCCAGGAGGGATGAGATTCCATTAAGACCTCATGTAACTCTTAAAGTGTTTGAAAAATGGGCAGTAGACTTTGCAGGACCAATTAATCCACCATATAGAAGATCGGGAGAAAGGTATATCATTAAAAMGAAATAATACTTATCCAGATGGGATGAAGAAATAACAGTTAAATATTACAATGCAGAGACTGCAACACACTTCCTATTTGAACATGTAATTACAATATCTGGATGCACTAGAATTCTAATGACTGATCAAGGAACTCATTTTATTAACAACACCATTCAGGCAATGGATGAATAATTTGAGATATATTATCAGAAGAGCACTCCATACCATCCTCAAGCTAATGGAACAATGGAAGAATTTAATAAGATTTTGGAGAATGCATTAACTAAAATTTGTAATGTGAACATGGATGATTGATATTTGAATATACTAGAAGTATTATGGGATTATAGAACTACATGCAAGAAAATTACAAGGAATACAACTTTCAAATTGGTGTATGGTTAGGAAGAAGTATACACTTTGGAATATTTGATACCTATTTTGCACATTGCAACCATTACAAACATGTCAGAAAGAGGTGCATCTCAAGAAAAATTGTCTCAACTAATGGAAATAGAAGAGGAAAAGATTATGGTTGGTTTTCATCAGGAAGTATAGAAAGATAAGGACAAAGCTTGGCATGATAGACACATTGAGAAGAAAAAATTAAGGAAGGATATTTGGTTCTCCTCTATGACAACAAATGATTACAACACCTAGGGAAATTCAAGATGCATTGTCTAGGGCCATATGAGATAAAGTCTAACACAAATGGTGGTGCTCTACAACTGCAGGATCTAGTAGATAAAAAGATTCAAGGATTGGTGAATGGTAGTTGACTAAAACTGTATAAGGATAGTTGACCTAGCAACCCTCAATAGTTGCAGTGTAGGAAAATGAAATTGTACATAGTGTATATAATAGAAACTGAAAAAGAAAGAAAAAAGTAGAAAAAGAAGAAAAGAAAGAAAAAAATGGGAAAAATAAGAAAACTACAAAAAGATTAAGTTGATGGATAAGTGTTTTTCATGCAGAGGTAGATGATACAACACATAGAAGATGGTAATTGACATGTAATAAATTGAATACACTGTGCACCATAGAAAGGTTACCAGGAAGAAAAGGCAGTGTGCTGATAAAGAAAGAAGTCAGAAAAAGGAAAAAGGAAGTGGCCGAAAAATTATAGCACAACAGAGAATTTATGGCATGACTTATAAAAGGAGAAAACTTGAACATGAAGACTCATTTTGAATTTTTGCAAATGAGAGATAAGGAGCGAAAAATCAGGGAGAGCGGGTAATTTTAAAGTATTAAATTAATATTCATAGAAACACTTTAAATATATAGTAGAATGGAACCACCGAAGGTCATAGCTCCTATTCAGATTGCAAGTAAAACATGCGATTCCGTGAGGTTGCCACATGATACAGCGCCCGATGGGGTAAACATTTAGCTTGAGGGAGTGGTGGATGTGGATTCCATTCCTTCATAGGTCATTGAGTTGGTTAGTCCCAAGCTTTTAGAAGACCAACAGGTTCTGACGAAATAGGATATGGATGTTCATACGTGGGGAGAGACAAGAAACCCTAGCATACAAAAGAACATTGTGCAACAACTTGGACTAGGCATAACATAATTGCAGGTAGATCCAAATGAAGAAGATGATGAAAAAATATAGTTAGATGAGGTACATAACCCTTTGTAGAGCCAGAACAACAACTAGAGGAAGTGCAGTTGGAAGATATGACATGCCAACAAGATTCAGACGTAGAAGAATATGAGGAAGAGAACCAGGAAGAAATGGTAGGGACATCAACATGAAAGAATATGACTAGGGAAAAACCTACCTCGCCAAGAACATTGAGCAAACAAAAGGACTTAACACTGTCATTACCAAAGATACCATATGGAATCAAAATAGTTGGTGACATGTCAGGGTTCGTTAACAAACTAAGGTATTTTGATCACGATGTGAAAGAAATGGAAAAATTCCCCGAGTTTGCACCAAAAGTGTTCATGGAAAACAAACAAGAGGGTCCATCAGGGGCTCCCATTTTGGAACCAAAGAAGTGGATTGTAGGACTTTATAACACAGGGATCATGAACTTGCTAGAAATTCCCCATTTTGGGAGAGGGAAAGATGTGAATGCCTATGTCAAACAATTTTTGGAACTTGTACATGGAGGTATCTTATGGATGGAGAGGCCTATCTCCACAGATGTAGACTTGATTGTGGATATTATAGGTTTACCAATAGATGGAAAAAAACCAAAACAATATCTAGATGACAAGACAAAGGAAAAACCTTTAGCATAGGAGATGAAAAAGAAATATGGCACTAAGAGAGGGTCTAGAGGAATAATCATTAACCAAATTAGTGAACCAAGAACAAGGTTGGTGACAAAATTGATGGGATGTAAATTGTTGAGGAAATGTCACAAAGAATAAGGACCTGCATGAGTATTATAAACAACAGTGCAATGCGCGAATGGGAGTCTACTTAGTTGGGATCCTTATCTACTGAATTTATTCCTGGAATACTGCAAGGATGCGTAGGATCTAGAAACAAAGTTCCATTATTCATGGTTGATTATAATAATAACATTGGTTGGTTAGGGAGAACCAAAATACAATGTATTTTTCGAGAGGATAGGGAAGTGTCACACAGCGAAATATACAACACTTTGGCACACTTCAGACCAAAATAAAAGGAGGGAAAATTCTACCACTTTTACCATGTTGTTTGATGAAATGTAGGAAAATCTATCCAATACATGGAGGATACCACTAGAAGTGGTGAGTGAAAATGAAGGAATAATATAATTTAAGGCTTCCAGACACAACATGTGGATTCAGGCCAAAAGGGATCCTAAGAAGGAGTGGCTAAAAATGAGATATTGTATCACATGAGAGGAAGTGTAGTGGACCATGAAGGAATGGCCTGAGGAATGGAAGGTGCCAATGATTCCAAAGAAGGTACAAATATCTAAGAATTAAGTAGAGGCTGGCAATTCAAAGTAGTCAACTAGTCTAGCTAAGAATACAAGGAAGGAAATTGAGCGTGACAAAGAAATGGGGGATAGTTCAACCATAAAGAAACCATGGCAAAAATATATTATCCCTAAGGCTCTATCTAAGGAAAGGGATAATGTAGTAGAACCAAATGGAGGAGAAAATAAATATACAAATACATATATGATAGAGGAAATAGGAGGAGGAAGTCTCCTAGATTTAGAGATATGAGTGACAACCGTGCAAACAAAGACTCTGCCATAAAGGAGAACAATATTGTAGTCAACTGGCCAATGCAAGAACATGAAGGCGCATAAGGAAGTTATTGAGCTTACATTGACAAAGGATGATGTAGCGTTGGTCATAGAGAAAGTGCATGACTACACAGTAGAGGCATGGTATGATGTGAAGAAGCAAAGGGAATAATTGAAGGATTGGCCAGAGGTGTGGTATGGGCCATGAAGGATTGGCATACCACACCTCTGGCCAACACTTCATGGCCCATACCATGCCTTTGGGCAATCCTTCAATTAGTCCCTTTGCTTCTCTGCATCATACCATGCCTCTGTTGTGCGGTCTTATTCTTGGCATAGGGGCAGACCCAGGGTTCAATGCTTCAACAACACACCAAAAAAAACCTAACTACCAGCCCTTTTGGAAACACCTACGAAGTAGGCGAAGTCTCACCTGAGGTAGAGGAAGGGGGGGTTACAGGACTCAGGTGTATGTAACCAAGCTAGGACACAGATCTATGATTATAACACTTCTACAAAGAACTTAGGAACAACATGCAACAACCCATTAGTATTATTCACATTACAGATCAAACCGTAAGTACAGATCGACATAGTAACAATGACAACAGACACATCGCACTTAGAATCATAAGTTATATGTAGCACATTGAGCATAAACAAATCACTAAGAATTCATAGATCTATCTAACATACACAATAACAAAATCACTAAGAAGATAAAGGGAAAACACAACATAGCACAAAGAAAACCATCAACACAAGATATACGTGGTTCACCCCAGTATGGGGCTACGTCCATCAACTTCTTCTTCTTTTCTATTATTCTTCAAGCTCTTACATTCATCTGCTCCTCTGCTCTAAGCCACAGAGCTAAAATTCACAGAGGAGAGGAGATCTATGCACTAAGCACCAGATCCCCCTTCCCAAAATTAGGTCAAGGCATAGAGCCAACTCCTCAAACAAGAACAGATCCTTCCATACATGTTTTTTTGCACAAAGCGCTCAAAACTACTTGCACTTAGCCTTGCAAGTTATTGAACTCTTTCTACATTACATTCTTACTTATTTATACTTTTACAATAAGGTCTAATCATGGGTAAACACATGGGACAAAATCCCATAACCCATTACAAAAACCCTAAGAACCTTTTGTTGGGTCCACAAGCCCACAAAACAAGTGAGATTTGTGATCTCAACTCCTCCTGGGCGCTCCATCTTCGACCAGCCTGTCAAAGTCAAAAAGGTGGTCAAAACTGTCCAATGTTTCCTCAAAACTTGGTCGAGGGTCAACAGGCCCCCAACACTCACCTGTGACTCTTCCCGAGTCATTCAGATCTGGGAAATGCTATTTAGAATGCCTCAAGGTTATCTCTATTTGTATCGACTTGCTTATTCACCTGAGCCTCCTGCTCAATGAGCTCCTGGATTGTTTGTGTTGTAATAGGCCCTTCCAGGCGTTGTTTGAATGATTAAAACACTTGGTCCAGTTTTGAGCCTTGTCCTTCAATTTCTTCAAACACTTTGCAGGCTTCATCTTGCACTGGTTGTAGCTTCTGCGTAATTTCCATTACTCTGTCCTGGATGCCAATAATCTTTTTCTGAACTTCTCGTTGTTCTTCTAATATTTTCATTCTCTCTACCACAGTGAGTAGCTTCATCTATGCCTGTACTGACAGTTCCTACTACTATGCCTCCTATAGCTATTCTTCCAGTTTCCTTAGCTTTGGATCTTCTGTGAAGTGTTCATAAGTATGAACTCTTCTATTGCTCAGTTTTTTTCATTCTAAGATGAGGGCCTTGATCCTTCAAACTTAAATCTTAGCGGCTTCCTCCCTCTGATCGCATACTTCCTGCAAATTGCTCGGTACTACTTGGATCTATAATTCTATTATCCTTTCTTGAAGCTCTTGGATGGTCTCAATGAGCTTCATCACTTGAACCTCGACTACCTCATGTTCCTCCTATGCCAAGCCTGGTACAGAGCGAAGTGATTTTCTCACTACTTCTTTGACCGTGGTCTCCTCTGCGAGCATCTGTTCCTTTTCTCTTTGTATCTTCTCTTTTTCCTCCTCGAGCATCAAAATTCATCTTTCTAATTTTCATAAGAAGTTACACAGTATCACAAAACTCGTAGTTTCTCTAAGAATTCCTCTTTCTCTTGCTTTAAGGCTTCTGTAGCCTTCTCCTTTTGATCTTGGATTTTCTGGAGACAAGCCTCTATCACATCTGCTAATATTATTAATTGAGTGGGATCATCCCCCAATTTTGTAAGCTATGATGAAGAAGGTGTAGTAGGCATTGCATGGACAGATCGAATAGCATGTTGCATTTCCTTCAGTTCCTTCTCGATTCTCTCATACAACTCCTCCTACTTCGCTCCATATCTCTGCAAGAGATCTTCTGACACATCCTCCATTTCTCTGTGGACCAAGCCGATGTCATCCTCCATGCATGTGGCCTCTATATGGGGCTTACTGGCGCGGGTCTTCTTTCTTCTTGAACATTTTTGTGGAGAAACTTTCCTCTTCTTCAGTGTTTCTGTCTCGGTAGGGGGATCCTTTGGTGGTGTAGCTTCTCTTTGTCCTTGTTTTTATCCTTCATCTTCTCCTCCTTTTGCACTAATTTCGTCTCATCCTCCCGGTGAGCCAGATCCATTTTATTTCTAGGTGTTGTCCTCCTTATCAATCTCTATATTCTAAACTTCCTCCTTTTTCTTCTTCTTCTTCTTTGTGCTGGACTATCCTACATGCTCAAACCAGGTGACCAAGGGGCTTCTTATAATGTTAGCGTCGGAGAGTTCAACATCAGCGAAAGGTGTCTAAAATTCCTCTGGCAATTCCTTCGTGATCTGCTCCATATCTTCATCTATCAACTTGTAATAGGACTGTAATTGTTCCTTTCTCTCATCCCTGCACATAGTGATATAGATAAAATGGGGATCTACTCAGAACTTGTCTAGTGGTCTGTAATGGTGCAAGGTGCATGGTATCATGCATGGAAATGACTCTATGGCAACCTTCAGTTGCTAATAGTAGGCATGGAAAACATCGTTTGACTGCCATTGCTTCGACATGTCATTTGTATACCATAATGTAGAAACTCTTGATTCCAATGGCTCCGATGGTTCAATTTATGGAAAGGTTTCTCCCTCAGGAATTTTCCAAGCAACAAATGCAATCAACACATGTAGCCAGCTGAAGTGGAACTTGTATCCCTAATCCTATGCTTCACAATAGTCTTTCTCAAGCTCGTTGACGAGGTAACTCACCCAATTCATTTTCATTCCCTCCATGCATTTTCCTGTGATATCCACCACAAACCCGGTGACCTGTGTAGGGTGGTTCTTTCATACGAGCTTGCCAGCTATGAGTTGGAAAGTGAGGCACATTGTGCCATCCTGGATAGAGGCTACCTTGTAGCCTCACTTTCCATTTTCAAATTTGTCGTATGTTTCCTTTATGCATTGTGATAGGGAGTGATCTGAGGCCTTCCCTGGGTGGAACTGCTGAGGGTCGGGTCCCTGCATGCTCAATCCTATAATCAAGTGGATCAACGCTAGATCCACAGTAATCTTCCTGTTGATCCACAAGTATCCACCATGATAGCATGACAAGAGGAGTTTAATGTGAGCGTTAACCTCCTGATGTCGGAAAAAATGATGAATATTAATCACGTTAAGTATAGTGGACTACATGACATCCTTAATCCATGGCTGGGAGACTATGTGAGGCTTCTTCCTAGTGGTCTTCGTCAACTATCTGTGGGGTGCGATCATGGCATAGTTATTTCTATCTCCAAGGTTAAATTCGTTGTTCTTCAGTGCTGGGATCTGTCCCAACTGGCTTCCAGCTATGCATATTCCCTTCGGAATGTACACAATGATCAAATTCTACTCAAAGTCACATGGGATTATATCATGGTTAACCTCCCCAGCCAAGGGTGAGACATAATCTGATAAGATCGAAGAGATTTTATTCGCATTAGCTAGATCGTCACGATGCTTACTTTGCTTCTCAGTTGTGGGGTTAGCATAGCTAGAGCGTCGTGCAGTCAAAGGGGAAGGCTGTAGTCCCCTGGTCGATGATGCATGAAGACCTTAAGACATAGCTCTATCATCCATAAACTTCTTAAGAACCTCTTCGATGGACTTCTCTAACTTAGTATGTTTGCCCGACATTTTCTCTTTTAAACAGACATGACGGGGTAGGTGAATGGACATGAGGGGTAAGCAAATAGATGGCGATGTCTAATAACATAGCTTGATACACAATCACTTATCTTCTTATCTCAGATAATTACAGGTGGGAAAAAGTGGTCGTGACGTAGCATCAGATGGGTTAAATAAGAAAGCGTTGTAACAGATTCCTCCAACGGGCAGGAATGCTTCCATCAATGTGAATCTATCTATTCTGGTGTGGTCTCAACGTCCCAAACATGGTCCATTCACCCAAAAATTTGTTTTCTAGCCATTCTGGAGAATCGTTCTAATGGTCGGGGTGCCTCCAACATTCATATAGCTTCACCAGGGTGAAGTCCCATTCTGCATGGTTCTATTGTTCTGACGAGGTTCAAATCCTGCAAGCCTGCATCCTGCGAAGTTCCAATTTGTGAAGTCTTCCATCTGTTTTCTTCCTGTATCTTTTCCAACTTAGCCTTCTTCTTATTGAGCTTCCTTTCCTTATTTCTTGTGATTTGAGTTTCTCTAACTATTTCTGGATTCCTCTTTCCATTCTTATTCTTATCTTCTCCTATCGTAGTAACTTCACATTGTTGATGTGTTCTCAAAATATTTGAAGTTAATATCCCTTCTCTTACTACTTCCTGGTTGGATATAATTCTTTCTTGCATGGATAGGTCCTTCAAACCTTCTTGTGTTCTTTCAATATTGATAGCTAATTCTCTTTCCTGTTGTTGCTTCGACTTATCTTTTCATTCTTCTATTAGTTAGTTTACTTTTCTAGCTATGAAATCCCTAGTTCTTGCTTTTTTATTTTCTATAGCTTCTTCCTCTGATTTCCTTCTGATATGATCTTTCTCAATCCAAGTCTTTCCTAACAAAAGAGGGAAATGGGCATTGTTCTTAACAAGCTTAATGACTTCAAATTACTCTTCTATCGATATTCCATGGATGATAATAGGTATATTAGTAACTCATCCACATAGGGTTATCATCTTTCCTTTAAACAAGCCTATCCTTCCCAATGAAGGTATCACAATAGGTTTTACCAATATTTCCCAAGTGTCTTATTTCATAATATTTACTTGTGTCACCTCATCCAAGACACATTTTATTTTGAAGTCTCCTATTCTTGTATTTATGCATTGTTTTACTTTCAATATCTCTAATAAACTGACATCTTTGTGATCATTCATCATTTCTTTCAACTGTTCTAATGTAGTGTGAACTTTCTATGATTCTTTCTCTTTCTGATATTATAATATGATCTTATTCTCTTGATAATTTTATTGTCTCATGTTCATCCTTTCAACTTTAGCAATCATCTTTGGAAAATCCTCAACCTCATGACCAACAATTTTACAACAAAGACAAATAGGACATATACCAGGGCATTCCTTAGCAAGATGTCTTAGTCTTCTGTAGTTATAACATAATTTCAATCCTCTCTTTCTTTTAAACGTTCCCCAACCTTTCCTATACTGTGCACTAGGATCACAATGATGAATCTGCAATCTGCAAAACTTCTTTCTAGGTTCATGCATCCATTTATTAGTCCAAATATTCTTTCTATGCATGGGAATAACATATCTTTCTTCATTTCTATCAAATTTATTCAGATCAACTCTTTCTTCCAACTGTTCCTTAGCTTTCAGACTAGGATAGAATCTATTAAACATACCTAGGTTCATGCTTTCAAAAATAAAATTTCCACTTATCTTACACTTATCAAAGAACAAATATTTACCTCTTTTAATATCTTACCTCTTTTCTTCAGATCAGATTTCTCTTTTAGCACAGAGCTTCACAAGTCATGTACAATACTGTGCACTACAACAACAGATCTACACACATAGCTTCTCTCTTACTTTAGTTCCCAGTAATCACAGTTTCAGGTCTCGAAAATGGAATGATTTGTTGGCACAGGGGAAGATCCACGATTCAACACTTCAACAATGCACCAACAAAACCCTAACTACCGGCCCTTTCGGCAATGCCTGCGAAGCAGGAGAAGTCTCACCCAAGGTAGAGGAAGGGGGGGTTACATGAATCAAGTGTCTGTAAGCAAGATGGGACATAGATCTGTGATTATAACACTTCTATTGAGATCTTAGGAACAACATACATCAACCCATTAGTCTTATTCACATCACAGATCAAAACCCAAGTACGGATCGACACAATAAAAATGACAACAAACACATCGCACTTAGCATCATAAGTTAGATCTAGCAAATTCAACATAAACAAAGCACTAAGCTTTGATAGATCTATCTAACATACATAATAACAAATCACTAAGCAGATAAAGGGAAAACAAAACATAGCACAAACCAAACCATCAACACAAGATATACGTGGTTCACCCAAGTATGGGGCTACATCCACCAACTTCTTCTTCTTCTTTATTAGTCTTCAAGCTATTACATTCATCTACTCTTGTGCACTAATCCATAGAGCCAAACTTCACAGAGGCCAGGAGATCTGCGCACTGAGCACCAAATCCTCCTTCCAAAAATTAGGTCAAGGCACAGAGCCAACTCCTCTAACAAGCATAGAGCCTTACATACATGTTCCATTGTACAAAGCGCTTAAAACTACTTGCACTTAGCCTTGCAAGCTATTGACCTCTTTCTACATAACATTCTTACTTATTTATACTTTTACAATAAGGTCTAATCATGGGTAAACCCATGGGACGACATCTCATAACCCATTACAAAATCCCTAAGAACCCTTTGTTGGGTCCACAAGCCCACAAAACAAGTGAGATCCGTGATCTCATCTTCGCCTAGGCGCTCCATCTTCGACTAGCTTGTCGAAGTCAAAAAGGTGGTCAAACCTGACCAATGTTTCCTCAAAACTTGGTCGAGGGCCAACACTTGTACTTTCTCTACGGCCAACTCTGCATCATCCTCTGTTAATGTAAGCTCAGTAAATCTCTTATGCACCTTCATATTCTTGCGTTGGCCAGTTGACTACAACATTGTTCTCTTTAATGGTAGAGTCTTTGTTTACGCAGTTGTCACTCATATCTCTAAATATGGGAGACTTCCTCCTCCTATTTCCTCTAGCATAACTGTATTTGTATATTTATGTGATCCTCCATTTGTTTCTACTACGTGCTCCCTTCCCTTATATGGAGCCTTAGGGATAGTATATTTCTGCCTTGGTTTCTTGATGTTTGAACTACTCCCCGTTTCTTTGGCGCGATGAATTTCCTTCCTTGTATTTGTAGATGGACCATTTGATTTCTTTGAAGTTCTAGGATTTTCTTTCTTCTTAGATATTGGTACCTTATTTGAAATCATTGGCACCTTACATTCCTCAAGCCATTCCTTCATGGAGCATTGTACTTCCTCTTCTATGTGCAAGATACCAGATATATAAAATATGCAGAATAGAAATGAAATGCTAGAAATGACAGAATAACAGTAAAATATCCAGCATAATCTTCACAATACACAAAAATGATATACGAAATAGCAACAGAAATAGCACTTTGAATCAGATAGCA
>JASDQU011400290.1:43083-53704 GCA_032191745.1 Picea mariana | reverse complement strand
TATTCCTTCATGTGCTTCTGCCAAAATGATGGGACGTTCATGGTCCATGACACATCTCCTTAAAATATTGTCTGCACCTAGTTTATACAAGTGTCCTGCAATAAGTTGATAATATGGAGCTCTAACTACCGAATTCTTCTTCTACGTAGTGGTATATTCCTTTGGGGAAAATCCTGTACTAGAAAATTCAATAATATCAACAAACTATTCATCACGAATATGCACTTCAAAGAGTTGTGCATCGGGAAAATTTTCTTCGAAAATTCTTGGTTCCTCCCCATTAGTTATTATGGATAGATGATCAGACCCTGCATTCAATCTTCCAGGTTTCACAACTACTTCAAAATCAATCTCTTGAAATAACAACAACCATATACATATTCTTCCCCCCAACACTGGCTTTTTGACTAGGCATTTAAGAGAAGAATGATATGTGAACATATTAAAATGTTGGCCTGATAAATAATGTATGAAGTTCTGCAATACATGTACCATAGCCAAACCTTCTCTCTTAATTGTATTATAATTCTTTTCTAACTCTGTCAATTTCCTACTTGCAAATTCTATTGGGTGATCTATGTCACCTTATCCTGCCCATGTTAATACTACTCCAAGTGTTAATGAATATGCATCCACATCAACATGGAACTCTTTTGACCAATTTGGAAACACCAGAATTGGTGTTGTCACCATTTTCTCCTTCAAGATGTCCAAACTTTGTTGGGACTCATCATTCCACTAAAACTTGATATCTTGCTTTAATAACTTCTCCATGGGTGTAGTAATCCATGGTTATCTCTTTATGAACTTTATATAGTATCATGTATGACCAAGTTTATCTCTCAATTAGCGCACTAACTTAGGTGGTGGTAATTTCACAATGACAACAATTTTTGCAGGATCAACCAAGAGAATCTATTTACACACCACATGCCCTAGAAAATTCCAAATGGTGCGTTGAATATGCATTTATTAATCTTCAATGAAATTTGACATTGTCAACACCTATCTAGCATCAGTCTTAAAATTTCAACATGATCTTTCCATAAGATAAATATTGTCCAATCATCCAGATAAACCTTCAAAAACTTATGTATAAAATCTTGAAATGCAGCTACTACTACTCTTGAAAAAATAGTAGGGGAATTATTCAACCCAAAGGGAATCAATGTGTACTAATATGACTCCCATTATGTAGAAAATGTAGTCTTATGATGATCCTTCAATGTTATTTTGATCTAGTGATACCTTGAAAATCCATCAGTAAATGAGTATGATTCTTGTCCTTATACATTATCTAATACTTCATCTGGAAATGGAGTAGGAAAGTGATCATGCATAAATGAATCATTCAAATTACTTAAGTATACAAAGGTCCTTATTACCCCTTCCTTCTTCTTTTGAACTACCATAGGGATAATCCAGTCATATTCTTCAACTTGTTCTATTATATGAACCTCTAATATTTTATCAGTTTATGTGTTCACTTTCTATTTATATACTGGATTCAATCTATATGGTCTCTGCCTTATTGTTCTAGCATCTGGTCTCAAGGGGATCTTCATATCTCTAAGTTATCCTACTACCCCTTTTGTTTATGAAAAGATCATTGGAAATAGATCACTATATTCACTTAGTAACTCTGTTATTATTTCCACTGTCTGATTATCCCAATAATCACCAATACTTGCAATCTTTGGATTCTCTTATGTTCCAATATTTACCTTATTTATCTTCAATGGTGCAAAAAATTCTTCYGACTATARCTTTGTACCTTCTACTTCTATTTCCCCTTCAAATTMTATAATCTGAATATCRCGCAGGTTTTCTTTTGCTGGKTCATCTTCTGCGACGTGGTAACAATGTAACAACTGTCTAAATGTTCTCCAATTTTGGTTYTGATAAGATGTTACAATTTCAACTTYAGGTTATTCAAATATCCTTTCTTTWATCAACTTTATTGTTGCATCCAKCATTGGATTCTCATGTTCAAATGCAAAGGTKATCACAAAATCCTGCTACAAATTTACCCAATTTCCAGTTCCTCTGTGCAGTTCCAATTATGTATACCAATTCCTTGGGATTCCTTYCAATGTATGAATAAAGTGATGTGGCCATTATTCTAGTGGTACCAATCACCATTGGGTTATATATATTCCTATATGTTCTCTGGCCTATCCCATTCCATCATATTTCTCCATATACTTTTTCTCYTGTTCTACTCCAAATCTGATACATAGTAATCTTTTGCATTGATACCAATTCTACATCTTTTCTTTATGAGAACCCCACTAACGTGCAGGTGTTTCTTTCAAGACAATGTATAAAAATGATAACCTTTTATTTTCTAGAACTTCTAGCTCAAACTTTGTTAAGAATTCTTCTAAATCATTCTAACCATAAAAATTTGGAGGTTCTCTTACCTCTGTGCCAACCCATCTTAGTACATGCGTCATTCTTGCACATCTTCTGGTAGATATCTCATGTAAGTGATTCTACCAATTCTACAATCTTGTGTCATAATATGAATAACAAGAACTAATTCTTTTCCAACTAAGCATTCCATCTTATGTTGGGTTAATTTAATCTTCCTTTCATGCAGTAGTTCTATAAATCTGTTTTATCTCTCTTTTGATGAATTTCTTTGTCACCGGTTCAACATATTTGTCACCTTCTAAAGGATCTAATGGTGCAATGACTCAATATTCTCTCGATTCAAAAATAATTTTCCTGGTCTTCAATTTGATGACATCTTGATTGTCAAAATCCCAATCCAATCTCAACAATGATGAATAAGGTTTAGTATTATCCACTATATCAATTACCTCAAAATCATCCATGGTGAAAACAACATCTAAATCCATAGGTATGCCTTTCAGTCTACCAATTGGTATCAATCTATGTTGGTTTTCCGATTTCAACTAAATAGGTCAATATCCCAGTGTAGGCTCCCCCATACATTCCCATGTCTTCTTAGGAAAAAAAATTACTTCAGACCCCAAATCTAATATGATGTCACCCATGTTAAAGTCTCCAATATTTGCATTCAATYTGAACTCYCTATTTTTTCTTGTCTTCCTATGGACATGATTTACTTTCCTCTGCTCCAGTTGTATCTCTTGTCCATAATTGCATTTTTATAACAAACCTTGTAACATTTGTATAGATGTTTTATCATTCAATAATTTTATAACAAACCTTGTAATATTTGTATATATGTTTCATCATTCAATAACTTCAAGCAATACACTAGAAAGTTTGTTATATTCCTTACTTTTTATGAAGACTTATCTTTGTTGGTATCATCAAATATCTGAGGCATATAATATACTGGTACATCATATTCTGGCTTTGTACCTGAAGTAGAAGCAACATTCTTCTTCAAAATGTCTTGCATGGCCTCCTTGAATGTCTCTTTCTCCTTCCACACATTCAAAATGATGTTGAGTTGTTGTATTCTTTCTGACCCACTGTTGTTGGTTCTGATCCCGCTTTGCTACATATGCTCATGTATTGGTTCCACCTCAAGTAACTATATTGATATTTTTCCCATTGTCTTATCTAGTTTATGTGGAAATCCATTGAACATTCTGGTTATTTTGGTTCCTCTTTTCCAATATCTTTGTCAGAAGTGTCGAAGAGCCTTCTGTAGCATGATCTATTGCATGAAAATACATGCATGGTGTGGGTGGTAGTGTAAAATCTCTTGCATAATTTCCATGTTGCTGACAATTGTGATAGGTTACTGGGCCTCTGCCTCTTCTAAATCCTCCTCCTCCATGACCTCTTCCTTTGAATCCTCCTATGTTGCCTTGATTATTTGCATGCAATGTATTATACTATGGTGGCACTACAAAATTATGCGCGTTATTATACTGCTATGTATGTGTACTTTTCATTGGTTCAAACTACATCCTATAAGCATCCGAGGTCCTTTCCTTCATCATTTCAAAAGTTTGACAATCCTTATCCTCATGTCCTACTGACTTAAAAAAATTATAGAATGTACTCTTAGGAATTGTTTGGTACTTTTGCATCATGGGATAATGATATGGGTCATGTCCATGTGTTCTACACATTTCACACCATGGTACTCTTGTGGGTAAGAGATTTGGAAATCCTTCTCCCAAATACTGCACAAATGTTGGGCACTCATTTTTATGATTCCCTTCTTTTTTGTATAAGTTAGACTAGAAAACTTCCCTATTTTCCTTACCTTTGTTCTGATTAAATTAAAATGTCATATTCTTGAGATCCACTCTTAGCTCTTCTACAACTGGATTTGTATGTTTATACTGATTTTATTCAATTGCAAGGCTTCTTGCAGAGCCTTAGCCTGAGTCTAGAAATTTTGTTTCCTCAATCGATATTTAACATGTGGAAATAATTAATTAATGAGTAGGTGCCTATGTTTCATATCTATGATGGGGTATTTCAACTTACCTTTCAATCAATTGAACTTATGGTCGATTTCCCAAACCGACTCTCCTGGATTCCGTTTTATTTCTATCATCTCATTCATGTATTGATCCTCTGAACTTGGTCGCTATAATTCATTGATTAGTGCTACATTTAAAGAAATTATGGTTTTAGGTGCCCCTCGTGGGATGTTGACTGTGCAATCCATATAACAGTCCAATGCATAGTCTCTTCATGTAATTGCAAGCTGCACTAATTTTGTATCTTAATCTGTGATTTGTTTAGCTTCCCAAATATTCTCACAAATAAATAAATTCTTCTATGGGTCCTTCGACACTTGTCCATGAAACTTTGGTAACTGAATAGTTCGATCATGTCCCTCCATTGTAAAATTCATTGTACCAATTCCACATGGTGTATATTACTCACTATTGCTAGTTGAATTTGTATTTCCACTTGAATTTCCACTTAACCCTCATCCTACTAAAATCATTATGCTACTTATTGGTGGTTGTCTAAATTATTCTTTCTCTTTAGATGTCTTAGTCACACATGGGGTTGTCGGTTCCACACTAATTATGATCTGGAATGGAGAGTCTTCTTCTACGGCAAACCCTTGACCTCTATTTTTCTTATCATATGTGGCACGAATGGTTTCCTCAATCATCCCTGTAGCATGGAGATCCTCTACCTCCTCTTCATCATTGTCCAAGCCCTCTCACTCGACTACTTCCCTCTTTTTACTATTGATATTATACTGGTAGGGACTTCCGCTACACATTGTTCCCTCTCTGTCCATTATTTCCTTTATCAGATCTTCATCCATCATAATGGGGCCCATTGTTTCCTTCTTCTGACCTCTATCCAGGTCCTCCTCCATTTATCATATCATCCTTAGTGATTTCCCTGGTCTCCCCATGAGTGTAGATTTATTTAGATGTATGAATCCATTGTCATCACTCCTTTATCATGTAGTAAAATATTGATTGACATGTAAATTCATCTAATATGCCTTCCTCTCGACCCCTTCAAAAAATCTTTCTCTGCAATAGTGTAAGAGTTTTCAGTATCGACTACAAACTCAATAATAAATCCCACAATAATGTTGTCTAGCCAGAAATCCATTGCACAAGTGAACTTATTACTGAATTTCTCTAGCTACACAATATTCTTAGTACTCCAATCTACTGGTATTATCCAATTAGTTGGACTATTGTTGTTGGGTTACGAAAAATGTATAAATATCATCCTTTTTTCCACAGTTCATGATATGATTTTGATTGATTCTTCAGACAGTTAGGGGTAAATAGGAAAGAACATGATTAATATATCTCTTAGGGTTGTTATTGAAGTTTTATTAAATAGATTTTAAATTACGATTGGAATGGTTTGATTTTTTTGCAAAATTGGATAAATCGCTGTCAAAGATAACTAAAGAGATCTTGGCTATGCGCAAGCTATTGAAGGTTGAAGACTTTTTAGGCACAAAGCAGTTTTGAAGATAATACATTTTCTATATTGTAACTTTATAATAGTAAAGCAATCCTGAGGATCTTTCGATTCATAGGATAGCTTGATTTACCTAGATTATTGTAATATATAAGAGGGTAATAGATCCATAAAAAAAGGAGAAAAAACACATTCAAGCACTTAGATTCAGAATTGCTCTGCACATGCAGTTTTTGTAAATGTTTCACCAGTTATGGAATCAATGAAAGTTTTGAGTGTTTCTACCATTTTTGTGTTCTGAGTTTCTTGTAACAGTACTTCTGAAGACCGAGGGCCCAGTCTGAAGGAGCTACTTTCTCATTCTATAATTGTATTAGTTCGAAGTTTGATTTCTATTTTGTGATTCAGATCTCTTTTACAATAGCCAAGGATAAGTGCATAAGTGTGTTAATGATTTTATGATTGTTTGCGTATAGAAGACAGACATTTCCCTCAAGTATTAATGATTTATGTTATGATTTCCATTTTTGAATTTGTCGCTTGACAATTCCTCACATTTTCATTTGCGATGTTCCTTTTCCTTAGATTTACGATTGTTGTTCCTTTCGGTTAAAGTTACAATAGTTGTTCCTTTCGGTAAAAGTTACAATAGTTGTTCCTTTCAGTAAAAGTTACATTAGTTGTCCTTTCCGATTATATTACAATTGTTGTTTCTTTCTGTAGATAGAGTAATTCGTTATTTCCTTTCTAGTAATCAAAATTCATAATTGATAGTTAATTCTGCAAGTCCTTACTTAGATTCAATTACTTTTTTTTAGTTGAGTGAATTCAATAGATTAATTAGCTCCTTTCCATTTTACATCATCTTAGTAATCATATTTCAATTCCATTAGTTCTTAGAATCTTTGGTGAACGTTTGAGGAACTCGATTTTTGATAAACTCAGGTTTGGTTTAGCTACACTATTTTAAGCTACCTGCATAGACTTTGTTGATATTCTTGAGATAAAAGATGAATCTACGGGTTGATAAATTAATGTTAAACTAAGTTTGTTTTTAGGACATCTTTAGACACCAACATTTTGGCGTTGTTGCCAGGGAGAATGTCAAAGGTAGCATAGGTTGTGTATCTGGAGGACCAGGTATTGAAGACAGAAGGTAAGAACCTATGCAGGTAATAAGTAAAATTCTTATGCCAATGCTTACCTCCAGTTGACACTTAAGAGGCTTCATAGGTGTTTTTTTTTGTTGAAATTTCTTTTGTTGTTGTGTGAAGTGTGTATGACTAGAAAGAAGTATCTTGAAAAAACAAAACCCCCACCAAAAATTACCAAAAACCAGGGTTCGATGATCCCTGGAAGAAGCACTTTCATAGATGAAATCATAAAAAAGGGTGAATATTAAGCTTCGGTTGGACATAGGAAAGGACCCACCCGAATCCCTCAGGAAATAGTTTCACCAACTACAGCCCATGCTGAGATTCATAGAAAAACTGAAGGGATTGAGTAGAGCTTTCATAATATAGATCTCACACTGCTCAACCCCTTAGAAGAGGGAAGCTCTAATACTATGGAGGATGGAATAAGAGAAACTAGTGGGGTTGCCAAGGTAGACCCACCATCACCACCTGACCTTGAGTCTCCTGTGAAAGAAGAAGGAATATCCGAAATCCCAGATAAAGGGAGTGCAATCAAATTCCCTGGAGGACCAAATAATAAACTATTTCAAATAGAATACCCAGTTCAAGAACCTCCTGAAAATTTTTGGCACATTTTCGATCAAATGGCACAACCAAATCAACAACAACCCCAGACCTCCACGCTGGAGTATCCAATAGTTGACCCAATTTCCAATGCCCCCATGAAAGAAATACCCTTACAAAACCTGCCAACCTTCCATGGATTGATTTCAAAAGACCCAGATGCATTCCTATTTGAATTTGATGTCCTATGTAAAGGGTATGATTACACCTATGAACCCAAAAAATGAAAACTATTCCCCTCTACCTTGAAGGGAGAATCCCTACACTGGTTCATGGGATTGGGAGGTGGAACCATCAATTCATGGGACCAAATGAAACAAACCTTCTTGTTAAAATATCAAGATTATTGCAGAACCAGAGACCTAAAATATGAAATATTTAAAATGCATGCAAAACAAAATGAGTCATTAGAAGAATATGTCGAAAGATTTCAATATAATTTTCAAAGATCACCCTATGGTACATTACCAGGTGAAGTACTCAAAGCAACTTTGATTAAAGGCATGAAAGATGAATGGGTAGAAACATTGAATTTAATGGGGAAAGGTGACATTTATCAGGAAACTTATGAAGACATTGTTCTATTGTGCATCAGGTTCTCACGAGGAAGTACATGGACCAGGTCAGGAATGCGAACATCCCTCACAAGAAACAACAATATCACTAGCGGGGGTGTTACACGAGCTGAAGTTGGTAATCTCCTAGAAAAATTTAAAATAGATTTTGAGCACTCTGATTACACAATTGGATGTATTGTAGGACAAACAAAAAAAGGTAGAAGCAGAGTATACCTTGGCTATATTTTTCCACAGGTGCAGAAAGAAACATGGTCCAAGGGAATCCCCCTTGGATATAGTTCGGGTTTGCGCTATTTGTGCCAAGGATCACGAAACAGATGAATGCCCATCACTCCCTGGATTGAAAGTTGTATTCAAAGAAGTAGAAGAGGAAACATAACCATTATATATGATGGCTCAGCGTCGTCAGTGGCAGTCCCGGCCTCAAAATACATTACAGGATCCTTCCTCTTTCTTTCCTAGATAGTATAATAAACAATAGAATTTTGGCAGCACATGGAAGGGTCATCCATTTACTAATCAGAACTGGCAACCCTAGTAATACCCACCTACAATTCCTACTTGGCTAAACCAACCTTCCACAAACCCGAACTGGCAAAATCAACCAACTACAAGTTCCAATTGGCCCAATTCGCAATATCCCACCTCATCCTGAATTTTTTTTAATAATACCTACCCTCCATAATGGCCTAACTCGACTGCCCAAAACCCAAATTGGAACCAGAACTGATAGTGCCCCATGGGGATGAATAACCAACCTATGGGGATGGCCTCTCAAACCCAACCCCCGTTACAAACTCCACTCCCATTGCCCCAATCACAATTGCACCCTTAATTACCTTCCCAACCCCACCCAAATCCCAATAACAGACCAACTCAGCTTGTCTAGATTATGGAAAGTGGAGAAGGGGAAATCAATCCAGTAGGATGCAATGAAATTCGGTTAATATCGGGGTGCATAATCTCCCTTGAACAAAATGACGTTCCCCAAGAACAGGGGAATGAAAAAAAACCAACAATAACACCCTTGACTATGGTAATAATAGAAGAAATCGAGCAAGGGGGGAACACAGTTGAATCATAAGACTCTGATAAGGATGCAATTCCCTCCCCTTCATTCCCCAAAAGATTGATGATAGTGAAACCCACCGTATATCCTGACTTTGACATTGTAGGGGAACTCAAGAATTCATACATCAAAATTTCACTCCTACAAGCCCTACAAGACATACCGATCTATGCAAAGACAATCAAGGAGCTATGTGGGAGGAAGCCCGTCAGAAAAACAAAAAATTCATCATCAAAAGTTCATGTATTTGGAGCCTTATCTGATCTAATTTTGGGTAGAGAAACACCAGTCAAATATGCAGATCCAGGGAACCCCATAGTAACAGTTCAGATTCAGGGTTGTTTCTTTCCAAATACCCTAGTTGATTTGGAGGCGGCCATCAATATTCTAACTATGGAAACCTGCAATGCCCTAGGTCTTGACTCTTTCAACCCAACCCCGATTATGTTGCAATTGGCCGATTGATCAGTGGTCAAACCACTTGGCACACTACATGATATAGCCATTTCAATCGATTCTTGGGAATATCTCACAGATTTTCTCATCATCAACCCAAGAAGTGGACTCGAAGGGAATCCATTGATATTGGGCAGACCATGGCTCGCAACAACTGATGTGTACATAGGCTACCGATTGGGTAAAATGACAATTGCTAGAGGAGGGGTTACAAGGAATCTCATCTTATATCCTCCATCCAAACCTAGTCCAACGATCGTACACCCACAATTGCCACCACCACGATATCCAGAGAAGGATCTGCATGCCCCACTCATGATGGAAGAAGCCCTCAAGCTCAAGAATCAGCTAGAGGATGATGTAATCAGTGGGTTTATTAAAACCCAACCGTTGTAAGTAACCCAGCATGCCAGATGCTCCAAGCTGTTCTAGACTGTGAAGCACAGGGAGACCCACTGGAAGATTTAATGGAACAACAAATTCCGACTACCGCTGTTCACAACAACAAATCTATTGAGATCGCACTAGGGAAGTCTCTGGACATTAATACCAACCTATAAGAGAAACAACAACAAAATCTAATCCAAACCCTCTCTAAATACCAACAAGCTTTTACCTGGGAGTACTCTGATATGAAAGGTATTGATCCACAACTTTGCACACACCACATTTATATTGAGAAAGATGTCTGACCTATCCGATAACCACAAAGAAGAATGAACCCCCACCTCAGAGATATTATTAAAGAAGAGCTACAAGAGTTGTTGGATGTAGATTTTATATACCCTATCTCAGATAGTCTATGGGTTTCCCCATTAGTCATCGTCCCAAAGAAAAATGGGAAGTAGGGAATCTGTGTTGATTACAGGGAACTAAACAAATCTACTCAA
>JASDQU011400290.1:19447-35767 GCA_032191745.1 Picea mariana | reverse complement strand
CTAGATAATTGTAATTAAAGGATTTCGCAAACATTTGATTGGTTTATTGTCTTTTATAAAAGAATAGTCTTGTTGATTGGATTGGATGCATACATAAATTACTATAAGGGTGATAGTTATTGATTATTAGTACATGCACAAGACTTGTATGTACTAGCTACACATGCATTTCTTGCGCATGTACACTAGTATGAATGAGTTTCTTGGCTTACTTACTAATAATGACGGTTATTTGTTATGAATGCGTGGACCATGTTTCTTTTCCCTTGTATCATAGAATACTTTAACTTTGGGACAAAGTTTCCTAAAGGGTGGGTGTATGTAACAACCCCAATTAAATAGTTACATAGGGTTTATTAAGTATAGTTAGTTAAATAATTAACTGTCTTAATGTGTATTAGTTAAGTAATGATTAACTATTAATAATATTATTTATTTATTGTTTAATAAGTGTCGATTAATTAATTAATTGATTACTTAACACATTCAATGATTTGGGTAAAGAATTCAAGGACTTAATAACTTTAATTTAATCATTATGAAATTTTACGTATGACATGGGATAAGGTAGTAAATGGACTTGAATTTATTTATTATAAGATTTTACGTATGACATGGGATAAGGTAATAAAGGGAAGGATAGGGTAATAAATGGAGGGATAAGGTGGGTGGCATTGATGGAGGGTAGGGATTCGGTGAATGGGGTGATATATGACTGGGCAAAGGCCTTCGGAAAGGGATTATGAAAAATTGAGAGGAAAGGACTATAAATTTTTTGTGGGATATTTTTCTGGTTTTGGGGTTTGGTTTAGGAGGTTGGTTGTACTGTTGCAGGGGCACTAGGTTGCTGGGAGTTTTAGGCTTGGGGGCCAAGAATCCTCACGGAATCTTGGAGCTATGGAGTAGGATAATTTGCTCCTAGCTGGCTGGGTGGTTAGTCAGTTTTGGGCAAGGTTTGGTCAAAGCAGCAGGCAGAGATTGGACAGAGCAGCAAGGAGGACAACTAGATAAGTGGGAATTTAGCATCAGGCAGAGGTATTTTTATTTATGAATTTGCTGGGTTATGTGATGATTAAGTAATTTATTTTCATGATGTGGATAAATTTAATTTCTGTTGAATATTAAATGCTTATATGATGATTAATGAATTACTTATGCGTTGAAAGAAATTTTTTGTTAATTGTATGAATTTTATTAGGCTTAATTAATTTAGGTTCCTACACTCATTTCAAAAAGAAATTTCTCCTGTGATGTGTCGTATGGAAAAGACATTTCAATATCAGGAAAGTCTTCAGCTGGTTTTGAAGATGAGGTTGGTTCTGGGTCCTTTTCTATATTATTTTCATCTCTATCAGTTAAGGTTCCTAAGTTCCCCAAAACCTGAGCTATTTATATCTCATAGCTCTTGAAAGTGTCTTGTCAGGTGGTCTATTGTAGGTTGGGTGTCTCCCTAATCATCCTTTTGTGCTTTCTTCTATGCTTGCTCAATTGCTTGAACATTTTCCTGTAGAGGTTGTACTATGAAATTCTAAAGTTCTTCAATGTGCTTTGTTGCATCCTGAATTGCTTCAGTTGTTTCCTGAGTTTGTCTGCTTCTCTTCCATGTCCTAGGGGGGGATATAGGAGAAACCATTTTTCTCTTCTTCCTTTTTGTTAATGCTTATGTCTATGAGGTCTGGGTCTCAGTGATTTGAGCAGGGTCTGCTTCAACTTTGGTTTGAGGCAGTGGAATTTCTCTTTGGGTGGTAGTCGCTTTCTCCAGTTGTGGAGGTCTATTGGCCTCGATAAGATTCTCCCAAGTCAAATGAGTTTGACTCAATGCTTTATCCACTATTATTTTAAATAATATATGGTGGCTGATAACAATAACAGGATCCTTGGACTTTTGTGTTCTTAAGGCAACTTCATGTAGTATGGTATTCAGGAAGAAAGGTAGATCAAGTATTAACCGTTGCTTCAAGGATGCCAGGAATTTGAGATGGCGAGGTCGAATTACGTCATATCATCCATCGTAGGTGATGTACCATTTAACTATCCCCACCAGTTCCTTCCATGGTTCACTGAGGGTAATGGGATTAAGTCCCTTTCCTTTTTTATCTAATTCTTCCCCAGGTTCTATGAAATATTCCACAACTTCCCTCAACTTCGTGTATTTCCCTGTCCATTGAATGTATGTGTTAGGGAGGCCTATGAATTTTTCTACAATTTTTGGGGTAACTGAGATTTGTATGCCTTGCACCGTAGAGATTTCTCCTTGTAGGTTTTGAAATAATTCAAGCATGACGTTTGTGTCATATCCTTGCAAGCGGCTAAAGTACTTGGTCCACCCAAAGCGATGCAGGATTTCTCTTGTCTATTTTGTAACCCAGAGTAATGTCGGCTCTCTGTGCACACTTCTGCCACCCATATTTCTGTGAAAAAGAAAGAACGACTGTTGTTCCTGTTTACAAATTTGGTTAGACCAGCTTTGGAGAAGAAGATACCAAAAATTGAAAATATCAGCGACAATGAATGTATAAAGACATGGGTTTTATATTTATTACAATCATTACATCTAGTCGAGAAGTGTGCTAAGCATCCCCCCTCATTAATGTAGAGGTCATACTCAACCGTCAGTGTAGGCGGAAGTAATGAGTGCAGGTACTTTCAGGTGAGAGGTAATGATTGTGCTGTCGCCGCCGATAGGGATTAATCATATATAATTTTCAAAAAACAACACATGCCACCAAAAAGCATTTAAACGATAGTCTGTTTGATGTGTGGAATTTGTAAATTTATTACACCTATGCTAAAAAAAAATGATTTATGGATAAATCAGTCAAAAATAAATTAAATCTGTTCATTTTTTTTAATATTCCACATAGCATAATATCGTTACTTTTCAGGGTGATTGAGTATAACTGATATGATAGCCTCATTATTTGAGTAAAGGAGATCTAGAGACACGCAGAAGCTTGGTATTTTGAGATAATATTCCATACCATAGGCAGAGCCGCTGCTACCTGTAGGTGTCCATAGCCTTGGCATGGTTGTCGTTTAACCCTTAGATGAGTCTGTATCCTTAATACACATGTGAATCATCTTTTTCCAAAAAGACCATTATCCTGGTTTGGTAACCAGATGATGATAATTCCACTCACTAGATTATAACTTAAGTGAACAAGCCAACTGGTGATGAGACCTCTTGTCCTTTGACAAAAGAAAATGTCAAAGGCCATTGCCCTGGTGTGGTAGCCATAGTGGGAATGTCACTTACGTTAGTATCCTATGATCATGGTAGGTTGGCTCGTGATGAGACCCCCCGTTCTTTATGAAAAAGGTTTTTATTGTGTATATTTATTTGTTTGTATCTTTTCTTAATAAATATTTGAATTGTCTTTTCCCAAGAAGACCATTATCCTGGTTTGGTAGCCAGATGATGATAATGCCACTCACTAGATTGTAACTTAAGTGAACAAGCCATCTTGTGATGAAACTTCTTGTCCTTTGACAAAAGAAAGTGTCAAAGGCCATTACCCTAGTGTGGTAACCATAGTGGGAATGTCACTTACATTAGTATCCTATGATCGTGGTAGGTCGGCTCGTGATGAGACCCCCCGTTCTTTATGAGAAAATTTTATTATTATTATATATATATATATATATATATATATATATATATATATATATATTAAGGGAGGCTCATCTGCTCCTTAACATGGATGATTTTAGGGGCTAAATTTCACTCATGGGATAATTTTCCATGGTTTTTCCAAAAATGAGATTCGCTTTTTAAAAAATGATTCACCCAAATTCTATAGGATAAAATTATTTTACCTTAAAAATCGCCAAAATTTTATAAAAACTATATAAAATCCTTAGAAATTTGAATATTTTTACAAAAATATCGCCAAACATTTATAGTTGGAATATGAAGGAAAAGTAAGATTCGCCAAGGTTTCTACATTTTAAAATAAATTTCCATCCTTAAAATCATCCCTGCTCCTTAAGAGTAAGGGATGGTATAAGGAAGTGTAAAGATGCCAAGTAAAAGTGTGTTGAAGACTCCTTATAATATACAGGAAAAATATCATTCAGGTATATTTGTATATATAAGGGAAAGAAACAAATTATGGTGGCGATCAATTATGAACGAGGTTTAAGATATTTCAGAGAGATTAGTCCATGAAAAAAAATAAAAATTGATAAGTTGTGAGGGACCATCCAGAAAATAATGACAAATTGTTGTAATGACGATTAGAAACAATGCTCGTGAAAATTGTATGATGAAAGCCACACTTATGGAGGAATGGCTAGCGTTTGAATAGTAAAGAAGGGAATGACAATCGTGCAAAAAGGAACAACAGTTGTTTCGTTCAAAAAAAGGAATAGCAAGTGCGCGAAAAAGGAATAGTAGTTGTTTCATTTGAAAGGAGCAACAGGCGCGCGAAAAGGAACAACAGTTGTTCCATTCAAAAAGGAATAACAGGCACGTGAAAAGGAACAACAGTTGTTCCATTCGAAAGAAGCAGCATGCGCACGAAAAAGGAACAACAGTTGTTCCATTGAGAAAGGAACAGCAGGCGCGCTAAAAGGATTAGCAGTTGCGCGAAAAGGAATAGCAGTTGTTCCGTTCAAAAAGGAACAGCAGGCGCATGAAGAAGGAAAATAATCATCATGAACATGTAAAAGAAAGAGTCAGTGTGATAAGACAAAATGAGAGTAGGGAATAGAAAAGGGTGCTAATTGTAGTTATCTGTCCTGATTCTTGTTTCCTAGATGACCTTTTATAAAACAAAGAAAAACTAACCACTCAGTTGAAAAACTATGTATAGTATGTACAGTATAAACAAAATACATCATTTATGGAGTTGGGGTGGTTGGGTTACCTTCCCAGCCAGCCAAAATCTACACCATAGGGTCTTTACTTACTTCTTGATAGAAAGAATCTTTTGAAGGTGGCTGGTGGTAAAGTCGCAGCCGATGTCCATTGACCAGAAAGGGTTATCTAAACCCATCGATGGTGCTCAAAGTAACTGTGCCATTATCATGGACTCCATTAATTTCATACGCCCCTAGCCATCATGTCTATAATTTCCCAGGAAAGTCTTGAAATCTGGAATTATAGAGGAGCGCCCAGTCGCCTTTCTTGATTGATTTCTTCTTGATATGCTTGTCATGCCAGGTTGCTCTCTGTCACTGGATAACAACTGTGCACTCCACAGCTGACAAGCATGCTTCATCCAATTCATTGAGTTGTTGAAGGCGTCGTTTATGTGCTTTTGTAATATTTAGTCCAATTTCTTGGGCCATTCTTAGGGTCTTGATATCGAATTCGATTAGGAAGATGGGTTCTTTACCATAGACTAGATGGTAAGGAGAGTAGCCAGTGGTGTTACGCCAGGTTGTACGATAATCCCATAAGGCATTTTGGAGCTCAGTATCCCAATTCTGTGAGTTTGTTGAGACAGTCTTCATCAGGATTGCCTCTAGGACCTTATTGGTGCTTTCTACTTGCCTGTTTTCCTGTGGGTGGTATGGAGAAGTAACTTTGTGCTTAATGTGATAGATTTCCAGGGTGGCAATGATTCTATGGCCTGTAAATTTTGACCCTCCATTAGTAATTATCTCTCTGGGTAGTCCATACCGTATAAACAATTTGAAAAGGAATTTGATGACTACTTCTTCTGTTGCATTTGGTAAATCTTCCACTTCTACCCATTTGGTCATGTAGTCCGTTGCAACGAGAATATAGACCTTTTGATTTGAATTTGAATTAAAGGGGCCGAAGAAGTCCAGCACCCATATTTCAAATGGTTCTACGACTACTTGTGTTTTCAAGGGCATTTCATTAGCCTGACCTGGTTTCCCCATCTGCTGACAGATGTCACATGTTTGAACATATTTCTTGGCATCTATGAATATTGAGGGCCAATAATAGCCCATCTATAAGATTTTGTGTCTAGTCTTGCAATCTGCAAAATTCCCCCCACAGGGCTTGTCATGTCCTAATTTCAGTATGTCATAGATTTCATCCTCTCGTACGCATCGCCGGATCTGGAGATCAGCTCCTGTGTGGAAAAGATATCCACTAATCCAAGTGAATCATGCGTTACGTTGGACGATCAATCGTCTTTCCTTTGATGATAAATGTGTCAGTAATCTTCCTGCTACTAGATAATTTTCTACATCAGCGTACCAAGGTGGTTTTGTGTCAACAACAAACAGATGCTCATCTAGGAATTGGTCCTCAATTGTTAATGAGTCATCAAATTCCTACAATAATAATAATAATAATAATAATAATAATAATAATAATAATCCTGGGTCGATCTTTGATGGTAATATCAAATTTCTATAATAATAATAACCATTGAGTGACCCGTCCATTAGTAATTGGTTTATTAGCTAGATATCTAATGGCAGAATGATCAGTATATAGAATAACTAGATAGCCTGTTATATAATGACGAAATTTATTGATGGAATGTATAACAACTAAGAACTCTTTCTCTATTACTATATAATTAGGTTCAGCTAGAGTTAAATTCTTTCTAATGAAATAAATGGTGTAGGGTTTCTTTTCTTGTTCCTGTCCAAGAACAACGCCTATGGCAATGTCTAAGGTGTCGGTGGAAATTTAAAATGGTATTTTCCAATTAGGTCATCTCAACACTGGCACTGTTGAGATCAGTTTATTGAGTCCTGCAAAAGCCACATCACATTTGTCAGACCATTGAAATTCTACATTACCTATCAAAGCATGTAAGGGCGCAGTGGTTTTTGAAAAATTTGGCGTAAATCTGCGATAATATCCTGAAGCACCAAGGAAACTACGTAACTCAATTTGTGTGTGTGGAGTAGGTAGATTAAGGATTACATCAATTTTTGTTGGGTATACTCTAATTCCATATGAAGAAATGTAATTCCCTAATACCACACCTTCTGTCATCATCATGTGACATTTTTTGTGACTTAAACATAACCTGGTAGCGATGCACCATTCCAATACCTTCTCCAGATTATTCAAGGCTTGATCGAATTCATCGTCGTACGGGGTGAAATCATCCATGTAGACTTCAAGTCCTTCACTAATCAGATCACTGAATATGCTCAGAATGGCCCTTTGGAATGTAGCTAGAGCATCACAAAGTTTGAAGGGCAATACATTGTAGGCAAAGGTACCCCAGGGACATGTGAATGTCATTTTATCCTGATCTTCTGGGGTAATCTGAATCTGATTATAGCCACTAAAACCATCTAGGAAAGAGAAGAATTTATTCCTTGCCAAGGTATCCAGGACCTGATTGATGAAAGGTAATGGAAAATGGTCATTTTGAGTAGCTTTGTTTAGTTCCCTGTAATCAACACAGATTCCCTACTTCCCATTTTTCTTTGGGATGATGACTAATGGGGAAACCCATCGACTATCTGAGATAGGGTATATCAAATCTACATCCAACAACTTTTGTAGCTCTTCTTTAACAATATCTATGAGGTGGGGGTTCATTCTTCTTTGCGGTTATCGAATAGGTCGGACATCTTTCTCAATATAAATGTGGTGTGTGCAAAGTTGTGGATCAATACCTTTCATATCAGAGTACTCCCAGGTAAAAGCTTGTTGGTATTTAGAGAGGGTTTGGATTAGATTTTGTTGTTGTTTCTCTTATAGGTTGGTATTAATGTCCAGAGACTTCCCTAGTGCGATCTCAATAGATTTGTTGTTGTGAACAGCGGTAGTCGGAATTTGTTGTTCCATTAAATCTTCTAGTGGGTCTCCCTGTGCTTCACAGTCTAGAACAACTTGGAGCATCTGGCATGCTGGGTTACTTACAACGGTTGGGTTTTAATAAACCCACTGATTACATCATCCTCTAGTTGATTCTTGAGCTTGAGGGCTTCTTACATCATGAGTGGGGCATGCAGATCCTTCTCTGGATATCGTGGTGGTGGCAATTGTGGGTGTACGATCATTGGACTAGGTTTGGCTGGAGGATATAAGATGAGATTCCTTGTAACCCCTCCTCTAGCAATTGTCATTGTACCCAATCGATAGCCTATGTACACATCAGTTGTTGTGAGCCATGGTCTGCCCAATATCAATGGATTCCCTTCGAGTCCACTTCTTGGGTTGATGATGAGAAAATCTATGAGATATTCCCAAGAATCAATTGAAATGGCTATATCATGTAGTGTGCCAAATGGTTTGACCATTGATCAATCGGCCAATTGAAACATAATCGGGTTTGGGTTGAAAGAGTCAAGACCTAGGGCATTGCAGGTTTCCATAGTTAGAATATTGATGGCCGCCTCCAAATCAACTAGGGTATTTGGAAAGGAACAACCCTGAATCTGAACTGTTACTATGGGGTTCCCTGTATTTGCATATTTGACTGGTGTTTCTCTACCCAAAATTAGATCAGATAAGGCTCCAAATACATGAACTTTTGATGATGATTTTTTTATTTTTCTGACGGGCTTCCTCCCACATAGCTCCTTGATTGTCTTTGCATAGTTCGGTATGTCTTGCAGGGCTTGCAGGAGTGAAATTTTGATGTATAAATTCTTGAGTTCCCCTACAATGTCGAAGTCAGGATATACGGTGGGTTTCACTATCATCAATCTTTCGGGGAACGAAGGGGATGGAATTGCATCCTTATCAGAGTCTTATGATTCAACTGTGTTCCCCCCTTGATCGATTTCTTCTATTATTACCATAGTCAAGGGTGTTATTGTTGGTTGTTTTTCATTCCCCTATTCTTGGGGAACGTCATTTTGTTCAAGGGAGATTATGCGCCCCGATATTAACCAAAGTTCATTGCATCCTACTGGATTGATTTCCCCTTCTCCACTTTCCATAATCTAGACAAGCTGAGCTGGTCTGTTATTGGGATTTGGGTGGGGTTGGGCAGGTAATTGAGGGTGCAATTGTGATTGGGGCAATGGGAGTGGAGTTTGTAATGGGGGTTGGGTTTTAGAGGCCATCCCCATAGGTTGGTTATTCATCCCCATGGGGCACTGTCAGTTCTGGTTCCAATTTTGGTTTTGGGCAGTCGAGTTAGGCCATTATGGAGGGTAGGTATTATTAAAAAATTTCCAGGATGAGGTGGGGTATTGCGAATTGGGCCAATTGGAACTTGTAGTTGGTTGATTTTGCCAGTTGGGGTTTGTGGCAGGTTGGTTTGGCCAGGTAGGAATTGTAGGTGGGTACTACTAGGGCTGCCAGTTCTGATTAGTAAATGGATGACCCTGCCATGTGCTACCAAAATTCTGTTGTTTATTATACTATCTAGGAAAGAAAGAGGAAGGATCCTGTAATGTATTTTGAGGTTGGGACTGCCACTGACGACGCTAAGCCATCAGATATAATGGTTATGTTTCTTCTTCTGCTTGTTTGAATACAACTTTCAATCCAGGGAGTGATGGGAATTCATCTGTGTCGTGATCCTTGGCACAAATAGTGCAAACCCGAACTATATCCAAGGGGCATTCCCTTGGACCATGTTTCTTTCTGCACCTGTGGAAAAATATAGCCAAGGTCTACTCTTCTTCTACCTTTTTTTGTTTGGCCTACAATACATCCAATTGTGTAGTCAGAGTGCTCAAAATATCTATTTTAAATTTTTCTAGGAGATTACCAACTTCAGCTCATGTAACACCCCCGCTAGTGATATTGTTGTTTATTGTGAGGGATGTTTGCATTCCTAACCTGGTCCATGTAATTCCTCGTGAGCACCTGATGCACAATAGAACAATGTCTTCATAAGTTTCCTGATAAATGTCACCTTTCCCCATTAAATTCAATGTTTCTACCCATTCATCTTTCATGCCTTTAATCAAATTTTCTTTGAGTACTTCACCTGGTAATGTACCATAGGGTGATATTTGCAAATTATATTGAAATATTTCGACATATTCTTCTAATGACTCATTTTCTTTTGCACTCATTTTAAATATTTCATCTTTTAGGTCTCTGGTTCTGCAATAATCCTGATATTTTAACAAGAAGGTTTGTTTCATTTGGTCCCATGAATTGATGGTTCCACCTCCCAATCCCATGAACCAGTGTAGGGATTCTCCCTTCAAGGTAGAGGGGAATAGTTTTAATTTTTGGGGTTCAGAGGTGTAATCATACCCTCTACATAGGACATCAAATTCAAATAGCAATGCATCCGGGTCTTTTGAAATCAATCCATGGAAGGTTGGAAGGTTTTGTAAGGGGATTTCTTTCATGGGGGAATTGTAAATTGGGTCAACTATTGGATACTCCAGCGTGGAGGTCTGGGGTTGTTGTTGATTCGGTTGTGCCAATTGATCGAAAATGTGCCAAAAATTTTCAGGAGGTTCTTGAACCGAGTATTCTATTTGAAATAGTTGATTATTTGGTCCTCCAAGGAATTTGATTGCACTCCCTTTATCTGGGATTTCATATATGCCTTGTTCTTTCACAAGAGACTCAAGGTCAGGTGGTGATGGTGGGTCTACCTTGGCAACCTCGCTAGTTTCTCTTATTCCCTCCTCCATATTATTAGAGCTTCCCTCTTCTAAGGGGTTGAGCAGTGTGAGATCTATATTCTGAAAGCTCTTCTCAATCCCTTCAGTTTTTCTATGAATCTCAGCATGGGCTGTAGTTGGTGAAACTATTTCCTGAGGGATTCGGGTGGGTCCTTTCCTATGTCCAACCGAAGCTTAAGATTCACCCTTTTTGATGATTTCATCTATGAAAGTGCTTCTTCCAGGGATCATCGAACCCTGGGTTTTGGTAATTTTTGGTGGGGGTTTTGTTTTTTCAAGATACTTCTTTCTAGTCATACACACTTCACACAACAACAAAAGAAATTTCAACAAAACAAAACACCTATGAATCCTCTTAAGTGTCAACTGGAGGTAAGCATTGGCATAAGCATTTTACTTATTACCTGCATAGGTTCTTACCTTCTGTCTTCAATACTTGGTCCTCCAGAGACACAACCTATGCTACCTTTGACATTCTCCATAGAAACAACGCCAAAATGTTGGTGTCTAAAGATGTCCTAAAAACAACCTTAGTTTAACATTAATTTATCAACCCGGAGATTCATCTTTTATCTCAAGAATATCAGCAAAGTCTATGCAGGTAGCTTAAAATAGTGTAGCTAAACCAAACCTGAGTTTATCAAAAATCGAGTTCCTCAAACGTTCACCAAAGATTCTAAGAACTAATGGAATTGAAATATGATTACTAAGATGATGTAAAATGGAAAGGAACTAATTAATCTATTGAATTCACTCAACTAAAAAGAAGTAATTGAATCTAAGTAAGGACTTGCAGAATTAACTATCAATTATGAATTTTGATTACTAGAAAGGAAATAACTAATTACTCTATCTACAGAAAGAAACAACAATTGTAATATAATCGGAAAGGACAGCTAATGTAAATTTTACTGAAAGGAACAACTATTGTAACTTTTACCGAAAGGAACAACTATTGTAACTTTAACCGAAAGGAACGACTATTGTAACTTTAACCGAAAGGAACAACAATCGTAAATCTAAGGAAAAGGAACATCGCAAATGAAAATGTGAGGAATTGTCAAGCGACAACTTCAAAAATGGAAATCATAACAGAAATCATTAATACTTGAGGGAAATTTCTGTCTTCTATACGCAAACAATCATAAAATCATTAACACACTTATGCACTTATCCTTGGCTATTGCAAAAGAGATCTGAATCACAAAATAGAAATCAAACTTCGAACTAATACAATTATAGAACGAGAAAGTAGCTCCTTCAGACTGGGCCCTCGGTCTTCATAAGTATTGTTACAAGAAACTCAGAACACAAAAATGGTAGAAACACTCAAAACTTTCATTGATTCCATAGCTGGTGAAACATTTACAAAAACTGCTTGTGCAGAGCAATTCTGAATCTAAGTGCTTGAATGCATTTTTTCTCCTTTTTTTCTGGATCTATTACCCTCTTATATATTACAATAATCTAGGTAAATCAAGCTATCCTACGAATCGAAAGATCCTCATGATTGCTTTACTATTATAATGTTACAATATAGAAAATGTATTATCTTCAAAACTGCTTTGCGCCTAAAAAGTCTTCAACCTCCAATAGCTTGCGCATAGCCAAGATCTCTTTCGTTATCTTTGACAGCTATTTATCCAATTTTGCAACAAAATCAAACCATTCCAATCGTAATTTAAAATCTATTTAATAAAACTTCAATAACAACCCTAAGAGACATATTAATCATGTTCTTTCCTATTTACCCCTAACTATCTGAAGAATCAATCAAAATCATATCATGAACTGTGGAAAAAAGGAAGATATTTATACCTTTTTCGTAACCCAACAACAATAGCCCAACTAATTGGATAATACCAGTAGATTGGAGTACTAAGAATATTGCATAGCTAGAGAAAGTCAGTAATAAGTTCACTCATGTAGTGGATTTCTGGCTAGACAACATTATTGTGGGATTTATTATTGAGTTTGTAGTCGATACTGCAAACTCTTACACTATTGCAGAGAAAGAGTTTTTGAAGGGGTCGGGAGGAAGGTATATTATATGAATTTACATGTCAATCAATATTTTACTACATGATAAAGGAGTGATGACAATGGATTCATACATCTAAATAACTCTACGCTCATGGGGAGACCAGGGGAAGCATTAAGGATGATATGATAAATGGAGGAGGACCTGGATAGAGGTCAGAAGAAGGAAACAATGGACCCCATTATGATGGATGAAGATCTGATAAAGGAAATAATGGACAGAGAGGGAACAATGTGTAGCGGAAGTCCCTACCAATATAATATCAATAGTAAAAAGGGGGAAGTAGTCGAGTGAGAGGGCTTGGACAATGATGAAGAGGAGGTAGAGGATATCCATGCTACAGGGAAGATTGAGGAAACCGTTCGTGCCACATATGATAAGAAAAATAGAGGTCAAGGGTTTGACGTAGAAGAAGACTCTCCATTCCAGATCATAATTAGTGTGGAACCGACAACCCCATGTGTGACTAAGACATCTAAAGAGAAAGAATAATTTAGACAACCACCAATCAGTAGCATAAGGATTTTAGTAGGATGAGGGTTAAGTGTAAATTCAAGTGGAAATACAAATTCAACTAGCAATAGTGAGTTATATACACCATGTGGAATTGGTACAACAAATTTTACAATGGAGGGACATGATCCAACTATTCGGTTACCAAAGTTTCATGGACAAGTGTCGGAGGACCCATAGAAGAATTTATTTATTTGTGAGAATATTTGGGAAGCTAAACAAATCACAAATTAAGATACAAAATTAGTGCATCTTGCAATTACATTAAGAGACCGTGCATTGGACTGGTATATGGATTGCACAGTCAACATCCCACGAGGGGCACATAAAACCATAGTTGATTTAAATATAGCACTAATCAATTAATTATAGCGACCAAGTTCAGAGGATCAATACATGAATGAGATGATAGAAATAAAACGGAATCCAGGAGAGTCGGTTTGGGAAATCGACCATAAGTTCAATTGATTGAAAGGTAAGTTGAAACACCCCATCATAGATATGAAACATAGGCACCTACTCATTAATTAATTATTTCCACATGTTAAATATCGATTGAGGAAACAAAATTTCTAGACTCAGGCTAAGGCTCTGCAAGAAGCCTTGCAATTGAATAAAATCAGTATAAACATACAAATCCAGTTGTAGAAGAGCTAAGAGTGGATCTCAAGAATATGACATTTTAATTTAATCAGAACAAAGGTAAGGAAAATAGGGAAGTTTTCTGTTCTACCTTATGAAAAATAGAAGGGCATCATAAAAATGAGTGCCCAACATGTGTGCAGTATTTGGGAGAAGGATTTCCAAATCCCTTACCCACAAGAGTACCATGGTGTGAAATGTGTAGATCACATGGACATGACCCATATCATTATCCCATGATGCAAAAGTACCAAACAATTCCTAAGAGTACATTCTGTAATTTTTTTAAGTCAGTAGGACATGAGGATAAGGATTGTCAAACTTTGGAAATGATGAAGGAAAGGACCTCAGATTCTTATAGGATGTAGTTTGAACCAATGAAAAGTACACATACATAGCGGTATAATAACACGCATAATTTTCTAGTGCCACCACAGTATAATACATCGCATGAAAATAATCAAGGCAACATAGGAGGATTCAGAGGAAGAGGTCGTGGAGGAGGAGGATTTAGAAGAGGCAGAGGCTCAGTAACCTATCACAATTGTCAGCAACATGGAAATTATGCAAGGGATTTTACACTACCACCCACACCATGCATGTATTTTCATGCAATAGATCATGCTACAGAAGGCTCTTCAACACTTCTGACAAAGATACAAGAAAAGAGGAACCAAAATAACCAGAATGTTCAATGGATTTCCGCATAAACTAGATAAGATGATGGGAAAAATATCAATATAGTTACTCGAGGTGGAACCAATACATGAGCATATGTAGCAAAGCGGGATCAGAACCAACAACAGTGGGTCAGAAAGAATACAACAACTCAACATCATTTTGAATGTGTGGAAGGAGAAAGAGACATTCAAGGAGGCCATGCAAGACATTTTGAAGAAGAATGGTGCTTCTACTTCAGGTACAAAGCCAGAATATGATGTACTAGTATATTATATGCCTCAGATATTTGATGATACCAACAAAGATAAGTCTTCATAAAAAGTAAGGAATATAATAAACTTTCTAGTGTATTGCTTGAAGTTATTAAATGATGAAACATATATACAAATATTACAAGGTTTGTTATAAAATTATTGAATGATAAAACATCTATACAAATGTTACAAGGTTTGTTATAAAAATGCAATTATGGACAAGAGATACAACTGGAGCAGAGGAAAGTAAATCATGTCCATAGGAAGACAAGAAAAAATAGGGAGTTCAGATTGAATGCAAATATTGGAGACTTTAACATGGGTGACATCATATTAGATTTGGGGTCTGAAGTAATTTTTTTTCCTAAGAAGACATGGGAATGTATGGGGGACCCTACACTGGGATATTGACCTATTTAGTTGAAATTGGAAAACCAACATAGATTGATACCAATTGGTAGACTGAAAGGCATACCTATGGATTTAGATGTTGTTTTCACCATGGATGATTTTGAGGTAATTGATATAGTGGATAATACTAAACTTTATCCAGCATTGTTGAGATTGGATTGGGATTTTGACAATCAAGATGTCATCAAATCGAAGACCAGGAAAATTATTTTTGAATCAGGAGAATATTGATTCATTGCACCATTAGATCCTTTAGAAGGTGACAAATATGTTGAACTGGTGACAAAGAACTTCATCAAAAAAGAGATAAAACAAATTTATAGAACTACTGCATGCAAGGAAGATTAAATTAACCCAACATAAGATGGAATGCTTAGTTGGAAAATAATTAGTTCGTGTGATTCATATTATGACACAAGACTGTAGAATTGGTAGAATCACTTACATGAGATATCTACAAGAAGATGTGCAAGAATGACGCATGCACTAAGATGGGTTGGCACAGAGGTAAGAGAACCTCCAAATTTTTATGGTTAGAATGATTTAGAAGAATTCTTAACAAAGTTTGAGCTAGAAGTTCTAGAAAATAAAAGGTTATCATTTTTATACATTGTCTTGAAAGAAACACCTGCACGTTAGTGGGGTTCTCATAAAGAAAAGATGTAGAATTGGTATCAATGCAAAAGATTACTATGTATCAGATTTGGAGTAGAACAGGAGAAAAAGTATATGGAGAAATATGATGGAATGGGATAGGCCAGAGAACATATAGGAATATATATAACCCAATGGTGATTGGTACCACTAGAATAATGGCCACATCACTTTATTCATACATTGAAAGGAATCCCAAGGAATTGGTATACATAATTGGAACTGCACAGAGGAACTGGAAATTGGGTAAATTTGTAGCAGGATTTTGTGATAACCTTTGCATTTGAACATGAGAATCCAATGATGGATGCAACAATAAAGTTGATTAAAGAAAGGATATTTGAATAACCTAAAGTTGAAATTGTAACATCTTATCAGAACCAAAATTGGAGAACATTTAGACAGTTGTTACATTGTTACCACGTCGCAGAAGATGAACCAGCAAAAGAAAACCTGCGTGATATTCAGATATATAATTTGAAGGGGAAATAGAAGTAGAAGGTACAAAGCTATAGTCGGAAGAATTTTTTGCACCATTGAAGATAAATAAGGTAAATATTGGAACATAAGAGAATCCAAAGATTGCAAGTATTGGTGATTATTGGGATAATCAGACAGTGGAAATAATAA
>JASDQU011400289.1:0-44444 GCA_032191745.1 Picea mariana | reverse complement strand
TGGTGCAATGGTCATAAATTTCGCATCAAACAATTGGATGAAACCAGGAAAACTTCTGATAGTGGGATAACTGCAGTATTCCAGGTCACTAATGTTTCCTCTAAGAGTGACAGACATCCCCGAGAATCTGAAAATAGATACTATGGTTATTTAAACGATATACTTGAGTGTGACTTTAATTGCTTCAAACTAGTTATGTTTGATGTCAAATGGTATAGGCTACGAATGCATGAACGCGATGAGGAAAGAAATGTTATTCAACATGCCAATGAATTTCCAATGATTAAAACAATGGTGTTTGAAAGAGGGCATGATTTCTATGTCTTTCCAAGCCAATGTGAACAGGTCTTTTACTCAAATGTTCCAGGTGAAAGGGATTGGTCATTTTTTGTTAGATATGATCCAAGAGGAAGACCAATTAAGTATACTCATTTACAGGAAGAAGATTATATTGAAGATCAAGAAGATGATTCGATAGATCAGACAGAGCTAAAAGATCATGGAGGGTCAACAGATGAAGAAGACGAAGACAATCATGATCCAGGTGTAGGAGACGATATTACAATTCTTGATGATGATGTCGAAGAAAATATGCTCGAAAATGACATTGATGATGATGATGATATCATCAATCCTTTCAACATCGTTTCAGAACTGAATGGTGATACATATGTCAAGTTCGATAAAGAAGATCAAGATAGAGAATAAGGATGATTACACAAATGTTGAGGTTGGATTAGGTACGTGACTATATAATATTTTAATTTGTATGAATTATTCTCTTAAAATAATTTACTTATAATGTCATGGGTTAATTACATGTTTTTAAGTTTTATGTGACATTTTTGTATCCTATGTTACATGTTGTTTAATTATTATTTGAAACCTGAAAATAGTTGCCAATATACTAAATTATGTGGTAGACTAAAAATATCATTTAGAAACACATAATTTCGTGTACCTTCATTAGTTTTTGTTTTTGTAGTTTCTATGCATGAATCTTAATAGGAAGTTGCTTTCGATTTTTTTCTATTTTATAGATTGGGTTTTGGGGATCAATTGGGAGTGATGTGAGGGGGAGGAAAGGGGCCATATGAGATTTCACCTTCACATGGTTGGCCTTGTTTAGTAGAGGATAAATTATTCTTGAAACCAAGAGAAGATATGTCATTTTTATACCATCATGATTGTATAAGATTTCATCAATATTTTTACATATTTGAATCATCTTAGAATTGCGATTCATTACATAGTCGTTGAAAAAAGAGAAAAGAATTATGTAGCGGATATTAATTTGGTCTAGATGTATGTTGTGGGTTTTCATTTGCAGGGAGTTATTTTGATTTCAGGCTTGAGAGGTCTTTGAGGCTTCACACCAGGAGGGTGTAACAGAACGTTGCGGGTTTTGATAGCCGTGCACAGAGGATGCATTTTTGAACTCTACGGAGTCAGACAGAGGTGTTCCAGGTGGGCACAGAAGTTGAATCAGAAGTTGAAATCAACAACTCAGAAGAAATACCCATGAGGTTGCTGAATACCTCAGGAGGCAAGGCTATGTAGGGAGAACATAGTTGCATACAAAATCTCTGAGGAGTTCTGTGAAGCTCTGCCAGGTGGGCATTGAGCAGGTGCAAAGAGTGCATAGAAGAAATCTGCTGTGAGTTCTATATAACTCTGCCAGGAGGGTGTCGAGACAGTGTGCAGACAGGCACAAGAAGAGAACTCGGTTGAGTTCTGTATTTTTGGAGGAAGAATCCACTGAGGGATCTTAGCAGGGTTGTTGAACACCCTGTATATTCAACAAGAGGTTGCTTGAGTGAAGGATAGTCAAGAGGGCATCCAAATTCTCCATCTGAGGGAGAAAGAAGAAGGATTTATTTACTTAGGGGGGTCTGAGTATTTGGAGAAGCTCAGAAGAGATAGCACTTCAGTGCGCGAAGACTCTGTAGGAGTACAGACATCATAATCCTTTGAGGATCGAGGGAAAAGATCAGGAGGAACAACGTCATTGAGAGCGCAGGCGAAGACTCAAACTATGGAGCTTGCAGAGGGAAGGCAAAGTTCGAGGCATTTAGTCTTGGAGAAATCTTCCAATGTCGAAAGAAAGCACCAAAGTCCGGAAGGTGCAATAGCTACCGTCGGATTTGCCGAAAGGATCTGAACCGTTGGTTTTCCATGTCTAGGAGGGAGAAGGGGGAGCGCACAGAATAGGAGATCATGAGCCATCAGATCTCACTTAGATACCTGTCAGTTGTTGGATCGGCAGGAAGTTGCAAGAGGTTGAGGTTTAAACTTCATGAATAGGAGGGTGAAAGTCCCGAAAGGATTGACTCATCGGGATATCGGCGTTCGTGAAATCAGAAGTTCCGAGGTCAGCAGATCGAGAATCTCCATGGTGAAAGTCCTGGGAATGATCTGAGCCGTCCATTTGTTGGGACACGTGGCAGAGATCGGGAACCCGTTGGTATTTTGACTACCGGGGTTTTGAGTTGATAGAAGATTGTGTCATCGGGGAATCGCAAGTCACGAAATCTTGAGATTAAATCAGGACCATCCATCGGTTGGAGGACACGTGGAAGAAATAGAGACCTTCAGAAAAATTCCCGAAAGAGGAGAGTCCATCAACATATCAGGATTCGGTGGATCACGAATCATGAGGACACGAACCACTTACATTTCAGAACTGCGAAGTCTAAAACCCTGATAAGAAGGAAAGTTCTATTGTGGGGCCAGCTGTCATCATACCAGGAAATCAGAATTTGAGAGACCGGAAGGATCGAGGACATATGCATTTCAGCATTTGAGACCCTGTAGTCCTGAGGGAGATTCAGAGCCATTGGTTTAGTAAACAATCACGACCGTTGATCGTGTTTTCATCAAAAAGGAGAGAGTCCATCGGAATTTTGGAATTTGGCATTTCGGGAGTTTCGAGGACAAGAAGTCAGAGCATTTCGGCATTGAAAACCTTGAAATCGCGAAGCGACGAGAACCATCCATCATAGGAGGATGTGTGGCAACAATCGAGGTTTTCAGGAAAAACCCCGAAAGAAAAGGCATTTTGGGAAATCAGGAGTCGGTATTTCGAGAGTCCAGGGAATAGGAGGTCGGAATTTCGAATAAGGAAATCCCAAAAGAGATAATACTTCGGTCTTATGAGGACTGGTCATATGGAATATAGCGTAGCCAGACGGGGCTAAGGCGAGAAGGGGCTATTGTGAGGTTAAGTCCCGAAGGACATGGAGCCGTGGTCCTATGAGATGGTGGTCATAGGGACCAGAATATAGCCCAGGGGGGGCTAATGATGATTGAAGTCATATCGGGAAATCGGGATTTGGAGGATCGGGAGTCCTGAGGACAAATGCATTTCAGAATTTGAAATACTGAAACCCCGAAACGGACTGTGATCATATAGGGGAAGGTCATGTAGGCCAAGGCTTAGCCCTTAGGGCTAGTCGTCGAAAAAGGTGTTTCGGTGAATCAGAAATTCGGTGATCGGGAAGGCAAAGGTTTGCAACATCAGGGAAGAGAGAATCCCAAAACCTGAAATCGAGTCGGGGAAATCCATGGTTGAGTACAAAATATCGTGAAGGAAAAGGAAGGACCTATGGATCGTTGTGAGCAGTGATTCCTACGGGAATCGGAAGAGTCAATTTCGGATCGAAGGTGGAATTAGAATGATCCTTAAGACTGGGAGGTCAGTGCAGAGGCCTTTACTAAGGCAGAGGGTGTGGCTTCGTCAATAATGGTATCAGAGCCTGATTCTTTTCTGTATATTTCAGGCGAGGGAGGCATAAGAGATAAAGAGCACTCTGATACACTACATCAAGTGGTATCAGAGCACGGATTCTGTCTATACGTTGCAGAGATAGAAGGAGAAGGAAAAAGACAGAGTGTTGAAACTTTGTAAGGATTTGTTTTGCAGGTAGTCAACAGTCCATAGGTAGTCAGGAGGACTGTAGGAGAAGCTGAGACACTCAGGTCTGCAGAGTGATAGCAACAGATTTGCTAGGAGGGCAGACAGAGATAGCAACATGGCTACTAAAGGCCATAGGTATGCTGAAAGGAAAATCCCAGAGCTGATGAGCACAACCAAAAGGGGGAAAGAACTTTTCGACATCAGGGCAAGAATGGAAAATCTTGAACTGTGGATGCAGCAGAATACCAGGTCGAGATGGGTATATGAATGGCCCATGGGGAAGACGAAGGTAAAATGGCAAGTCAAGGAGTTGATGGCTAGAAGACAACATAGGTTGTTAAGATGATGGTTGAGGCATGCTAAAAACCTCGATGGACCTGAGGAGATGGTTCATATGTGTGAACCAGAGACTGGGAAAATTCTCGGGGTAGAGAATAAAATGGGATCAGCTGAAGATCCTAAGAACTGCCAGGAGGACAGAGAGGAAATTCCAAGTTTCCAAGTGGGAAAGGAGTTGAGATCAGCTGATGATCTCACGGACTGTCAGGAAGACAACCAAGGAATTTTACATTACTAGCTGGGCAATGAAATGAGGTTGTTGCGAGATCGAAAAGACTGCCAGGAGGGTAGTGGAAGCATCTCAAATTTCCAGGTGGGCAGAAATAAGAATTTGAGACTGTCTGAAAGTCTCATGGACTCAGAGGTGAGTTCAATTCAGCAAGGGGTGCTGATGAAGATGGGATCAGTTGATCTCATAGTCTGCCAGGAGGGCAGCAGGAAAATCCCATATTGCCAGGTGGGCAGGGATGAATAGATGAGACTATCTGAGAATCTCATAAACTCAGAGGTGAGTTTGGATCAACAGGTGCAGCTGACAAAGGAGGAATATATGAGAAATATTTTGATGATTGGGGGAATTGAAATATTCCTACCATTTTCCCAAGAGAAGGCAGAAATCTGCGTCGTAGATGCAACAACAGCCGAAGGACAACCAGCTGAGACTGTCAGGGAAGAGGAATTGGAGCAGACTTTGGAAGCTGCCCAAGAAGAAGAAGAAGAAGATGAGCATTCTAAGGAGTGTCTCAATTCTTTCAGCCAGGAAGATGAGGAAGCTGCAGCACTGAAGCTGACAGCAGAAGAAGCAGAAGAGAATGATGAGCATTCTGAGGAATGGCCCAATATTTTCAGCCAGGAGACTGAAAAGACTGCAACCTGGGAGTTTGCAGAAGAAGAAGAGGAAGAGACAGACAGCATTAGATTTGCTGATCTGTACGAATAGATTAAATCCCTAGAGAGAAGGGTAATAGTGTAGAGCATGCACATCCAACAGGTGAAGTTGGAAGCTGATGAAGAAGGCATGGGAGATCATGGTGATTTGCTCATGTGTCGAAAATTTTTGCAGCTGGGGAGACTGCATAAACAAGGCCAACCAATTCAGCAACTAGATGAGGTGATAGAAGACATCAGAAGGCTGATGATAGAGTTAGCAGAGACTGCCAGCAAGGAGAAGTTGGGCAGAAAGGCAACAACAGCGCAGTAGTAGAAGTAGCAGCGACAGCAGGGAGATGGAGCAGATGAACAGCTCCAGAGGATGATTTGGGATCCAAGAGGATTTCCATAGATGAGATGGGAAGCTCATGAGAAGGAGCTCATGAATTTTGCAGCTGAGGAGTATGATGCAGGAGCATCTCTCCACATCATCCAGCCATGTCACTGCATGCAGTCAAGGATGAAGAGAGGCATAGTCCTCATCTTCATCTTTGAATTTGAATGTAATCAATGTTGTAGGTTGTTGAGCCATGGAGCCATGCCTTTGTGTATGCATTAGAGTAGGTATACCTTTAATGTTTGTAAGGCTGAGATCTAGATCCAAATGGTGGACTAGACAGCCCATTCAATGTAATTGAATAGGGTAGGTATATTGGATGGAAGTGCTCTAAGAGCCCCCTCATGTAAAAGATCAATTGGGATATCATAGATAGTGGAAGGAGAATGAGAAGAGGTTCTGCAAGTAGAGAGCAGAAAAGAAGGAGCCAAGAACTTGTTACAGGCCGTGCTCAGGAACACCTTGTACAAACAAGCATTTTCCATTTAATATAAATAGCAGTTTTTCCTGCATATTTCTATGTTAAATGAATGTCTGTGAGTGTTCTTTTATGCTGTAGATGTATGTTGTAGGTTTTCATTTGCAGGGAGTTATTTTGATTTCAGGCTTGAGAGGTCTTTGAGGCTTCACACCAGGAGGGTGTAATAGAACGCTACGGGTTCTAATAGCCGTGCACAGAGGATGCATTTTTGAACTCTGCGGAGTCAGACAAAGGCATGCCAGGTGGGCACAGAAGTTGAAATCAACAACTCGAAAGAAAGACCTGTGAGGTTGTTGAATACCTCAGGAGGCAAGGATGTGTAGGGAGAACATAGTTGCATACAAAATCTCTGAGGAGTTCTGTGAAGCTCTGCTAGGTGGGCATTGAGCAGGTGGAAAGAGTGCATAGAAGAAATCTGTTGTGAGTTTTGTATAACTCTATCAAGAGGGTATCGAGACAGTGTGCAGACAGGCACAAGAAGAGAAATCGGTTGAGTTCTATATTTTTGGAGGAAGAATCCACTGAGGGATCTTAGCAGGGTTGCTGAACACCCTGTATATTCAACAAGAGGTTGCTTGAGTGAAGGATAGTCAAGAGGGCATCTAAATTCTCCATCTGAGGGAGAAAGAAGAAGGATTTATTTCCTTAGGGGGGTCTGAGTATTTGGAGAAGCTCAAAAGAGATAGCACTTCAGTGCGCGAAGACTCTGTAAGAGTGCAGACGTCAGAATCCTTTGAGGATCGAGGGAAAAGCTCAGGAGGAACAACATCGTTGAGAGCATAGGCGAGGACTCGAATAGTGGAGCTCGTAGAGGGAAGGCAAAGATCGAGGCCTTTAGTCTTGGAGAAATCTTCCAGCGTCGAAAGAATGTGCCAAAGTCTGGAAGGTGCAATAGCTACCGTCGGATTTGCCAAAAGGATCTGGACCGTTGGTTTTCCATGTCCAGGAGGGAGTAGGGGGAGCGCACAGAATAGGAGATCATGAGCCATCGATTCTCACTCAGATACCTGTCAGCCGTTGGATTGGCCGGAAGTTGCAGGAGGTTTAAACTTCATGAACAGGAGGGTGAAAGTCCCGAAAGGATTGACTCATCGGGATATCGATGCTTGTGAAATCGAAAGTTTCGAGGACAAGAGATTGGGAATCTCCATGGCGAAAGTTCTGGGAATGATTTGAGCTGTCCATTTGTTGGGACATGTGGTGGAGATCAGGAACCCGTCGGTATTTCGACTACCGGGGTTTTGAGTTGACAGAAGATTGCATCATCGAGGAATCGTAAGTCTCAAAATCCCAAGATTGAATCAGGACCATCCATCGGTTGGAGGACGCATGGAAGAAATCGAGACCTTCAGGAAAATTCTGGAAAGAGGAGAGTCCATTGGCATATCGGGGTTCGGTGGATCGTGAATCCTGAGGACATGAACCACTTACATTTCGGAACTGCGAAGTCCAAAACCTCGATAAGAAGGAAAGTTCTATTGTGGGGCCAACTGTCATCATACGGGGAAATCAGAATTCGAGAGACCGAAAGGGTCGAGGACATATGCATTTTGGCATTTGAAACATCGAAGTTCCGAGGGAGATCCAGAGCCATTGGTTTAGTAGACGATAACAGTCGTTGATCGTGTTTTCGTCAAAAAGGAGAGAGTCCATCGGAATTTCAAAATTTGGCATTTCGGGAGTTCGGAGGACAAGAAGTTGGAGCATTTCAGCATTGAAAACCCCAAAATCACGAAGCGACAAGAACCATCCATCATAAGAGGACACGTGGCAACAATCAAGGTTTTTGGTTAAAACCCCGAAAGGAAAGGCATTTCGGGAAATTAAGAGTTGGTATATCGGGAGTCCAGGGAATAGGAGGTCAGACTTTCTAATAAGGAAATCCTGAAAGAGATAAGACTGTGGTCTTATGAGGACTGGTCACATGGACTAGAGCATAGCTAGACAGGGCTAAGGCGAGAAGGGGCTATTACGAGGTTAAGTTCCGAAGGACATAGAGTCATGGTCCTATGAGATGGTGGTCATAGGGACCAGAATATACCCAGGGGGGGCTAATGATGATTGAAGTCATATCGGGAAATCGAGATTTGGAGGATCGGGAGTCCCGAGGACAAATGCATTTCAGAATTTGAAAGACTGAAACCCCGAAACGGACTGTGATCATATAGGGGAAGGTCATGTAGGCCAAGGCTTAGCCCTTAGGGCTAGTCGCCGAAAAAGGCGTTTCGGTGAATCAGAAATTCGGTGATCGGGAAGGCAAAGGTTTGCAACATCGGGGAAGAGAGAATCCCAAAACCTGAAATTGAGTCGGGGAAATCCACGGTTGAGTACAAAAGATTGTGAAGGAAAAGGAAGGACCTATGGATCGTTGTGAGCAGTGATTCCTACGGGAATCGGAAGAGTCAATTTCGGCTTGAAGGTGGAATTAGAATGATCCTTAAGACCGGGAGGTTAGCGCAGAGGCCTTTACTGAGGCAGAGGGTGTGGCTCCGTCAATAATGGTATCAGAGCCTGATTCTTTTCTGTATATTTCAGGCGAGGGAGGCATAAGAGATAAAGAGCACTCTGATACACTACATCAAGTGGTATCAGAGCATGGATTCTGTCTATACGTTGCAGAGACAGAAGGAGAAGGAAAAAGACAGAGTGTTGAAACTTTGTAAGGATTTGTTTTGCAGGTAGTCAACAGTCCATAGGTAGTCAGGAGGACTGTAGGAGAAGTTGAGACACTCAGGTCTGCAGAGTGATAGCAACAGATTTGCTAGGAGGGCAGACAGAGACAGCAACATGGCTACTAAAGGCCATAGGTATGCTGAAAGGAAAATCCCAGAGCTGATGAGCACAACCAAAAGGGGGAAAGAAATTTTCGACATCATGGCAAGAATGGAAAAGCTTGAACTGCGGATGCAGCAGAATACCAGGTCGAGATGGGTATATGAATGGCCCATGGGGAAGACGAAGGTAAAATGGCAAGTCAAGGAGTTGATGGCTAGAAGACAACATAGGTTGTTAAGAGGATGGTTGAGGCATGCTAAAAACCTCGATGGACCTGAGGAGATGGTTCATATGTGTGAACCAGAGACTGGGAAAATTCTCGGGGTAGAGAATAAAATGGGATCAGCTGAAGATCTTAAGAACTGCCAGGAGGACAGAGAGGAAATTCCAAGTTGCCAAGTGGGAAAGGAGTTGAGATCAGCTGATGATATCACGGACTGTCAGGAAGACAACCAAGGAATTTCACATTACCAGCTAGGAAATGAAATGAGGTTGTTGCGAGATCACAAAGACTACCAGGAGGGCAATGGAAGCATCTCAAATTTTCAGGTGGGCAGAAATAAGAATTCGAGACTATCTGAAAGTCTCATGGACTCAAGGGTGAGTTCAATTCAGCAAGGGGTGCTGATGAAGATGGGATCATTTGATCTCATAGTCTGCCAGGAGGGCAGCAGGAAAATCCCATATTGCCAGGTGGGCAGGGATGAATAGATGAGACTATGTGAGAATCTCATAAACTCAGAGGTGAGTTTGGATCAGAAGGTGCAACTGACAAAGGAGGAAGATATGAGAAATCTTCTGATGATTGGGGGAATTGAAATATTCCTACCATTCACCCAAGAGGAGGCAGAAATCTGTGTCACAGATGCAGCAACGACCGAAGGACAGCCGGCTGAGACTATCAGGGAAGAGGAATTGGAGCAAACTTTGGAAGTTGCCCAAGAAGACAAAGAAGAAGATGAGCATTCTAAGGAGTGTCTCAATGATTTTAGCCAGGAAGCTGAGGAAGATGTAGCACTGAAGCTGACAACAGAAGAAGAAGAAGAGAATGATGAGCATTTCGAGGAATGGCCCAATATTTTCAGCCAGGAGACTGAAAAGACTACAACCTGGGAGTTTGCAGAAGAAGAAGAGGAAGAGGCAGAAAGAAATAGCTTTGTTGATATGTATGAACATATTAAAGCCCAGGAGAGAAGGGTAATAGTGTAGAGCATGCACATCCAATAGGTGAAGTTGGAAGCTGATCAATAAGGCATGGGAGATCACTGTGATCTGCTCATGTGCCGAAAATTTTTGCAGCTGGGGAGACTGCATAAACAGGGCCAGCCAATTCAGTAGCTGGATGAGGTGATAGAAGACATCAGAAGGATGATGATAGAGTTAGCAAGGACTAGCAGTAAGGATAATTTGGGTAGAAAGGCAGTAGCAGCGCAGTAGTAGAAGCAGCAGGGAGATGGAGCGTATGAACAGCTCCAGAGGATGATTTGGGATCCAGGGGGATTTCCACAGCTGAGATGGGAAGCTCATGAATAGGAGCTCATGAATTTTGTAGCTAAGGAGTATGATGCAGGAGCATCTCTCCACGTCAGCCAGCCAGCCAGCTAACCAGCCACGTCAGTGCATGCATTCAAGGATGAATAGAGGCGCAGCCCTCATCTTCATCTTTGAATTTGAATGTAATCAATATTGTAGGTTGTTGAGCCATGGAGCCATTCCTTTGTGCAGGCATTAGAGTAGGTAGGCCTTTAATGTTTGTAAGGTTGAGATCTAGATCCATATGGTGGACTAGACAACCCATTCAATGTAATTGAATAGGGTAGGTAGATTGGAGGGAAGCACTCTAAGAGCTCTCTCATGTAAAAGATCAATTGGGATCTCATAGAGAGGGGAAGGAGAATGAGAAGAGTGTTTGCAAGTAGAGAGAAGAAAATAAGGAGCAGAGACCTTGTTATAGGTCGTGCTCAAGAACACCTTGTACAAAAAGGCATTTGCCATTTAATATAAATAACATTTTTTCCTGCATATTTCTATGTTAAATGAATGTCTGTTAGTGTTCTTTTATGCTGTAGATGTATGCTGTAGGTTTGCATTTGCAGGGAGTTATTTTGATTTCAGGCTTGAAAAGTCTTTGAGGCTTCACACCAGGAGGGTGTAACATAATGCTGCAGGTTTTGATAGCCGTGCACAGAGGATGCATTTTTGAACTCTACAGAGTCAGACAGAGGTGTGCCAGGTGGGCACGGAAGTTGAAATCAACAACTCGGAAGAAAGACCTGTGAGGTTGCTGAATACCTCAGGAGGAAAGGTTGTGTAGGGAGAACATAGTTGCATACAAAAGCTCTTAGGAGTTCTGTGAAGCTCTGCTAGGTGGGCATTGAGCAGGTGCAAAGAGTGCATATAAGAACTCTGCCAAGAGGGTATCGAGAAAGTGTGCAGACAGGCACAAGAAGAGAACTTGGTTGAGTTCTGTTTTTTTGGAGGAAGAATCCACTAAGGGATCTTAGCAGGGTTGTTGAACACCCTGTATATTTAGCAAGAGGTTGCTTGAGTAAAGGATAGTCAGGAGGGCATCCAAATTCTCCATCTGAGGAAGAAGGAAGAAGGATTTATTTCCTTAGGGGGGTCTGAGTATTTGGAGAAGATTAGAAGAGATAGCACTTCAGTGCGCGAAGACTCTGTAGGAGTGTAGACGTCAGAATCCTTTGAGGATTGAGGGAAAAGATCAGGAGGAACATTGTCATTGAGAGCGCAGGAAAGGAATCGAATTGTGGAGCTCGCAGAGGGAAGGCAAAGGTCGAGGCCTTTAGTTTTTGAGAAATCTTCAAGAGTCAAAAGAAAGTTCCCAAGTACGGAAGGTGCAATAGCTACCGTCGGATTTGCCGAAAGGATCTGGACCATTGGTTTTCCACGTCCAGGAGGGAGCAGGGGGACCGCACAAAATAGGAGATCGTGAGCTATCGGATCTCACTCAGATACCCATCATCCATTGGATCAGCCAGAAGTTGCAGGAGGTTTAAACTTCGTGAATAGGAGGGTGAAAGTCCCCAAAGGATTGACTCATCGGGATATCGACGTTCGTGAAATCGGAAGTTCCAAGGACATGAGATTGGGAATCTCCATGGTGAAAGTCCTGGGAATGATCTAAGCTTTCCATTTGTTGGGACACATGGCAGAGATCGGGAACCCGTCGGTATTTTGAGTACCGGGATTTTGAGTTGACAGAAGATTGCATCATCGGGGAATCACAAGTCGCGAAATCCCGAGATTGAATCAGGACCATCCATCGATTGGAGGATGTGTGGCAGAAATCAAGACCTTCGGGAAAATTCCTGAAAGAGGAGAGTCCATTGGCATATCGGGATTTGGTGGATCATGAATCCTGAGGACACGAACCACTTACATTTCGGAACTGCGAAGTCCGAAACCCTGATAAGAAGGAAAATTCTATTGTGGGGCCAGCTGTCATCATACCAGGAAATCGAAATTCAAGAGACCGGAAGGATCGAGGACATATTCATTTTGACATTTGAAACCTGGAAGTCCCGAGGGAGATCCGGAGCCGTTGGTTTAGTAGACGATCACGGCCTTTGATCGTGTTTTCGTCAAAAAGGAGAGAGTCCATCGGAATTTCAGAATTCGGCATTTCGGGAGTTTCGAGGACAAGAAGTCGGAGCATTTTGGCATCAAAAACCCTAAAATCGCGAAGCGACGAGAACCATCCATCATAGAAGGATGCGTGGCAACAATCGAGGTTTTTGGGAAAAACCCCAAAAGGAAAGGAATTTCGAGAAATCAGGAGTGGGTATTTCGGGAGTCCAGGGAATAGGAAGTCGAACTTTCAAATAAGGAAATCCTAAAAGAGATAAGATTGTGGTCTTATGAGGACTGGTCACATGGACTAGAGCGTAGCCAGACAGGGCTAAGGCGAGAAGGGGCTATTGCGAGGTTAAGTCCCGAAGGACATAGAGCCGTGGTCCTATGAGATGGTGGTCACAGGGACCAGAATATAGCCCAGGGGGGGATAATGAGGATTGAAGTCATATCGGGAAATTGGGATTCGGAGGATCCGGAGTCCTGAGGACAAATGTGTTTCAGCATTTGAAAGCCTGAAACCCCGAAATGGACTATGTTCATATAGGGGAAGGTCGTGTAGGCCAAGGCTTAGCCCTTAGGGCTAGTAGCCGAAAAAGGTGTTTCAGTGAATCAGAAATTTGGTGATCGGGAAGGCAACAGTTTGCGACATCAGGAAAGAGAGAATCCCGAAACCTGAAATCAAGTCAGGTAAATCCATGGTTGAGTACAGAAGATCGCGAAGGAAAAGGAAGCATCTGTGGATCGTTGTGAGCAACAATTCCTGCGGAATCGGAAGAGTCAATTTCGGCTCGAAGGTGGAATTAGAACGATCCTTAAGACCAGGAGGTTAGCGCAGAGGCCTTTACTGAGGAAGAGGGTGCAGCTGCATCAGAATGAAGGTCCAACTAGCTTGCAAAGTATCAAATTGAGATTTCAAGTTGATAAACCAAATATGAAATGAATCCAAGCATCATTTGATATCGTTGTAAGAGATACGAATGTGAATAATCTTGCGACGAATTTGCTATACTATCGATGAAAAAATTTCGTCAATAGTATAGTTAATTCATCGCAAGAATATTGTGTCTAATTTGAATGGTGTTAGATGGTTTACAAGGAGTGTAGGGATTATATTATGGTGAAATTTAGTGTAGTCTATAAGAACAATCTCTATGCCAAACCTCAAAATGGATAGTTATACCATATCTTGTTCATAAGAAAAATATTCTTGGTATGTTTCCTTTGTGGTGGCTCAAGCCCTCAGTACACATGATGCCTTGCAATGAAATGTAAAAATTTTACTATTGAATGATAGTGTTATGTAACCCATGGTTAAGGAAAAAAATTAAGTTTCTTAGGTCCTATTTGAATCTTCTTAGAATTGAGATTCGTTACATAGTCGTTGAAAAAAGATAAAAGACTTATGTAGCGGATATTAATTTGGTCTTTGTGTGGGACATTTTATGCCATTAGTATGCTTTGTACAAAAATAATGGATATTGGGGACTGCACCATGGTCAAGGAATGAGGAACAAGGAACAAGGAAAGAGGAACAAGGAATGAGGAACAAATAACAAAGAACAAGGAACGAAAATTGTACGAGGATTAGACACTGACAACAGTGATTTGTGAATGGGGCCAACGTTGAAATTTTTTCAAACAGTTTTTGTATGCACTTAAATTTGTCATGGATAGAATATTGGCATGCCTTAACAATATGGGAGGGTTTATGCACTCAAATTTGACTGACACACCCACTTCCTTCCATCATCAATTCATCATGTAAACCATAAACCCTAATTTTCTTTCAAAGTACACAATTTGGTTGACGCAAGTTTTAGGTTTTTGTCAGTCTTTCTTCATTTTTATTTCATGTTCTACACTAATTCATATACAATGTATCTATGTCATGGTTGTGATGAAAAATACCTCTTTCTCATTGATTTCTTAATCAACACCATCAAGATACTAGAGTTGGGCGACAGTGACATGTGAATGGGGCCAACGTTGAAATGTTTTCAAACTCTATCTGTATGCATTGAAATTTGACCTAGATAGACTATTCACGTGCCTTAATGATATGGGAGGGTTTCTGGACTCAAATTTGACTGACACACCCACTTTATTCCATCATAAATTCATCATGGAAACCATAAACCCTATTTTTCATATGTTCTATTAGATATGTTAATGATTCCAAGTTTCATATTTGTATTTGATTGAAGGTCCAACTAGCTTGCAAAGTATTAACTTAAGATTTTAAGTTGATAAACCAAATATGAAATGAATCCAAGCATCATTTGATATCATCGCAAGAGAGACTAATGTAAATAATCTTGCGACGAATTTGCTATACTATCGACGAAAAACGTTCGTCGATAGTATTGATAATTCATCGCAAGAATATTGTGTCTAATTTGAATGGTGTTACATGGTTTGCAAGGATTGTAGGGCTTATGTTAAGGTGAAATGTAGTGTAGTCTATAAGAACAATCTATATTCCAAACCTCAAAATGGATAGTACCATATCTTGTTCATAAGACAAATATTCTTGGTATGTTTCCTTTGTGGTGGCTCAAGCCCTCAGGACACATTATGCCTTACAATGAGATGTAACAATTTTACTATTGAATGATATTTTTATGTCACCCATGGTTAAGGAAAGAACTTAAGGTTCTTAGGTCCTATTTGAACCTTCTTAGAATTGATATTTGTTACATAGTCGTTGAAAAAAGACAAAAGACTTATGTAGTGGATATTAATTTGGTCTTTGTGTGGGACATTTTATGCCATTAGTATGTTTTGTACAAAAATGATGGATGTTATGGACTACAGCATGGTCAAGGAATGAGGAAAAAGGAATGAGGAACGAGGAACGAGGAACAAAGAACAAAGAACAAGGAACAAGGAACGAAAATTGTACGAGGACTAGACACCGACAACAGTGACCTGTGAATGGGACCAACGTTGAAATGTTTTCAAACAGTTTCTGTATGCACTGAAATTTGTCATGGATAGAATATTGGCATGCCTTAACGATATCGGAAGATTTTTGGACTCAAATTTGACTGGCACACCCACTTTTTTCCATCATCAATTCATCATGTAAACCATAAACCATAATTTTCTTTCAAACTACACAATTTGGTTGACACAAGTTTTAGGTTTTCATTATTCTTTCTTCATTTTTATTTCAAGATATAAATTAATGTATGTACAATGTATTTGCATCATAGTTGTGATGAAAAATCCCTATTTTTCATTGATTTCTTAATCAACACCATCAAGATACTAGAGGCAGGCTACAGTGAGATGTGAATGGGGCCAACATTGAAATGTTTTCAAACTGTATCTATATGCATTGAAATTTGACCTAGATAGAATATTCACATGCCTTAACGATATGGGAGGGTTTCTAGAGTCAAATTTGACTGACACACCCACTTTCTTCCATCATCAATTCATGATGGAAACCATAAACCCTATTTTTCATATGTTCTAGTAGATATGTTAATGATTCCAAGTTTCATATTTGTATTTTACTAAAGGTCCAGCTAACTTGCAAAGTATCAAATTGAGATTTCAAGTTGATAAACCAGATATGAAATGAATCCAAGAATCATTTGATATCGTCACAAGAGAGACAAATGTAAACAATCTTGAGATGAATTTGCTATACTATCGACGAAAAAAGTTCGTCGATAGTATAATTAATTCGTCGCAAGAATATTGTGTCTAATTTGAATGGTGTTACATGTTTTACAATGAGTGTAGGGCTTATATTATTGTGCAATGTAGTTTACTCTATAAGAACAATCTCTATGCCAAACCTCAAAATGGATAGTACCATATCTTGTTCATAAGACAAATATTCTTGGTATGTTTCCTTTGTGGTGGCTCAAGCCCTCAGTACACATGATGCCTTACAATGAAATGTAACAATTTTACTATTGAATGATAGTGTTATGTCACCCATTGTTAAGGAAATAACTTAAGGTTCTTAATTCCTATTTGAATCTTCTTAGAATTTAGATTCGTTACATAGTCGTTGAAAAAAGACAAAAGACTTATGTAGCAGATATTAATTTGGTCTTTGTGTGGGACATTTTATGCCATTAGTATGTTTTGTACAAAAATAATGGATCTTGGGGACTATAGCATGGTCAAGGAATGAGGAACAAGAAACAAGGAACTAGGAACCAGGAACACACAACAAAGAACAAGGAACAGAAATTGTACTAGGATTAGACATCGACAACAGTGACCTGTGAATGGGGCCAACATTGAAATTTTTCAAACAGTTTTTGTATGCACTAAAATTTGTCATGGATAGACTATTATCATGGCTTAATGATATGGGAGGGTTTCTAGACTCACATTTGACGGACACACCCACTTTCTTCCATCATCAATTCATCATGTAAACCATAAACCCTAATTTTCTTTCAAAGTACACAATTTGGTTGACTCAAGTTTTAGGTTTTCGTCAGTCTTTTTTTTTTTTTTCAGGTTCTACATTAATGGATATACAATGTATCTACGTCATTGTTGTGATGAAAAATCCCTCTTTTTCATTGATTTCTTAATCAACACCATCAAGTTACTAGAGGCAGGCAACAGTGACATGTGAATGGGGCTAACGTTGAAATGTTTTCAAACTATATATGTATGCATTGAAGTTTGACTTGGATAGAATATTTTCATGCCTTAATGAAATGGGAGGGTTTATGGACTCAAATTTGACTGACACACCCACTTTCTTCCATCATCAATTGATCATGGAAACCATAAACCCTATTTTCATATGTTCTAGTAGATATGTTAATGATTCCAAGTTTCATATTTGTATTTGACCGAAGGTCCAGCTAGCTTGCAAAGTATCAAATTGAGATTTCAAGTTGATAAACCAGATATGAAATGAATCCAAGCATCATTTGATATCTTCAGAAGAGATACGAATGTAAATAATCTTGCGACGAATTTGCTATACTATTGACGAAAAAATTTCGTCGATAGTATAACTAATTCGTCACAAGAATATTGTGTCTAATTTGATTGGTGTTACATAGTTTCAAAGGAGTGTAAGGATTATATTATGGTGCAATGTCGTGTATTCCATAAGAACAATCTCTATGCCAAACCTCAAAATGGATAGTACCATATCTTGTTCATAAGACAAATATTCTTGGTATGTTTCCTTTGTGGTGGCTCAAGCCCTCAGTACACATGATGCCTTACAATGAAATGTAACAATTTTACTATTGAATGATAATTTTATGTCACCCATGGTTAAGGAAAGAACTTAAGGTTCTTAGGTCCTATTTAAATCTTCTTACAATTGAGATTCGTTACATAGTCCTTGAAAGAAGAAAAAAGACTTATGTAGTGGATATTAATTTGGTCTTTGTGTGGGACATTTAATGCCATTATTATGTTTTGTACAAAAATAATGGATCTTGGGCACTACACCATGGTCAAGGAATGAGGAGAAAGGAACACGGAACGAGGAACACAGAACAAAGAAGAAGGAATGAAAATTGTACAAGGACTAGACACCGACAACAATGACCTATGAAAGGGGCCAACGCTGAAATTTTTTCAAATAGTTTATGTTTGCATTGAAATTTGTCATGGATACACTATTGGCATGCCTTAACTATATGGGAGGTTTTCTGGACTCAAATTTGACTGACACACCCACTTTCTTCCATCATCAATTCATCATGTAAACCATAAACCCTAATTTTCTTTCAAAGTACACAATTTTGTTGACGCAAGTTTTATGTTTTCGTCAGTCTTTCTTCATTTTTCTTTCAGGCTCTACATTAATGTATATACAATGTATCTACGTCATATTTGTGATGAAAAATCCCTCTTTTTCGTTGATTTCTTAATCAACACAATCAAGATACTAGAGGCGAGCAACAGTGACATGTGAATGGGGCCAACATTGAAATGTTTTCAAGTTGTATCTATATGCATTGACATTTGACCTGGATAGAATATTCACATGCCTTAATGATATGGGAGGGTTTCTGGAATCAAATTTGACAGACACACCCACTTTTGGCCATCATCAATTCATCATGGAAACCATAAACCCTATTTTTCATATGTTCTAGTAGATATGTTAATGATTCCAAGTTTCATATTTGTATTTGACTGAAGGTCCAACTAGATTTCAAAGTATCAAATTTATATTTCAAGTTGATAAACCAAATATTAAATGAATCCAACCATCATTTGATATCGTCACAAGAGAAACGAATGTAAATAATCTTGCGATGAATTTGCTATACTATCTACAAAAAAAGTTCGTCGATAGTATAGCTAATTCGTCACAAGAATATTGTGTCTAATTTGAATGGTGTTACATGGTTCTCAAGGAGTGTAGGGATTATATTATGGTTCAATGTATTGTATTCTATAAGAACAATCTCTATGACAAACATCAAAATGGATAATACCATATCTTGTTCATAAGACAAATATTCTTGGTATGTTTTCTTTTTGGTGGCTCAAGCCCTTAGCACACATGATGCCTTACAATGAAATGTAGCTATTTTACTATTGAATGATAGTGTTATGTCACCCATGGTTAAGGAAATAACTTAAGGCTCTTAGGTCCTATTTGAATCTTCTTAGAATTGAGATTTGTTACATAGTCCTTGAAAAAAGACAAAAGACTTATGTAGCGGATATTAATTTGGTCTTTGTGTGGGACATTTTATGCCATTAGTATATTTTGTAAAAAAATAATGGATCTTGGGGACTAAACCATGGTCAAGGAATGAGGAACAAGGAACAAGGAATGAGAAACACAAAACAAAGAACAAGGAACGAAAATTGTACGAGGACTAGACATCAACAACAATGACATGTGAATGGGGCCAACATTGAAATTTTTTCAAACTATTTCTGTAGGCACTGAAATTTGCCATGGATAGACTATTGGCATGCCTTAATGATATGGGAGGGTTTATGGACTCAAATTTGACTGACACACCCACTTTCTTCCATCATCAATTCATCATGTAAACCATAAACCCTAATTTTCTTCCAAAGTACACAAGTTGGTTGACACAAGTTTTAGGTTTTCATCATAGTTGTGATGAAAAATCCCTCTTTTTCATTGATTGCTTAATCAACACCATCAAGATAATAGAGGTGGGAAACAGTGACATGTGAATGGGGTCAACATTGAAATGTTTTCAAATTGTATCTGTATGCATTGAAATTTGACTTGGATAGACTATTCACATGCCTTAACGATATGGGATAGTTTTTGGACTCAAATTTGACTGACAAACCCACTTTATTCCATCATCAATTCATCATGAAAACCATAAATCCTATTTTTCATATGTTCTAGTAGATATGTTAATGATTCCAAGTTTCATATTTGTATTTGACTGAAGGTCCAACTATCATGCAAAGGATCAAATTGAGATTTCAAGTTGATAAACCGGATATGAAATAAATCCAAGCATCATTTGATATCATCGCAAGAGAGACAAATGTTTGTCTTATTTGAGATCTTTGGACCCCTTTTCCTATTTAGTGGGGCTTCTTAGGTTTTTTCATGTTCATTGGGGCTTCTCGGGTTTATTCCTTCCCCCTCCCCCTTGGGGTAGGGAGTCAATTCCCATGTATCCATATTATTTGCAGTCGTGATGCTTCTATGTTGGACCTGACCCCATTGTTCTAGGAATTTCTATGTGTGATTGTTCATATCACTATATTATACTTTGTCATGTATTTTCCATCCCCATGTTGTAGTATATTGAGACCCCATTTTGTCTCATTCACTTTGCTCCCTTATGCCACGCATACCATTGTATCATTTTTATGAGATTTCTTAATGAGTATGGATATGCTTAACTTGTCCCTATTGGGATATTGTACACCTATCACCTTTTTACCTTGTTGTTGATAGGTGGTACTCTATGGTTCATCCGCAGGTGGTCCTCCTTCCTTGGACACTTGTCTCCCTCCTTGGTCCTCTCTGAGCATTGCAAATAAAATTGTGATGTATTTTGGTCATACAATTTTCTCCTAACCTCACACATCATGGGGAAGTATGTTATCACCTAAAAACTACTCAATTGTTACATTTCCACACGTTTTTTATGAAATATACCATTATCAACATGTTTACTATCCATTTCACCTCACTTCCCACCTCCACTAGACCTCTATAAGTCGCTAGGAAAAATCCTAATTTTGACCCATTAAAGCTAGCACACATAATAGCCCTAAAATGTGTGTCATCGTGTTGAAGGTACCCCCAAAAGCCACATTGACCCATCAAAATCACAATTTTGATTGTTCCCATCCCAAATTTTCCAGAAAGGAAAAGTAGTTATCAATAGAAATTTCTAAACTCTAGTTGATATTCCTAGCCTTGATTTTGTCATATTTAACAACTATTTTATGACCATGTCAAGGGTGTTTAACCACTACTTTTCCTATAAATAAAGACCTGAGGTCATTCCATCCATCCATCCAGCCATACTAGGTACATGCGGCCAAAACCACACTAGATATCTTTAGGACTCCTTCCTCTTGATAGTGTTTTCTGTGTTTTAATCACTCAACCAAGGAGGGGATATATACACATCAAGGAATTCATGGACCCTACCAAGAAGGAGGCTTTGGAGCCACATACTCAAAAAGTCTACTCCCTAGGTAATATCTTTGATATTTCTATTCGTTATGGAGATATTCTTTGCATTATTTCAAACTATTTGTTCATGCCTATTGTTGTAATTTCTTGGTTTTCTTTCTTGTCACATGAATATACTAGGGTTTGAAGCTTTGTGAAGCATATTTAGGATATTGTTGTCATGTTCTACTTTAATTTTTGTCGGGATCTAATTCATAACCATTAGATCAGTACATTGTGTACACTATTGCTTCAATTTATACCCAACACTTGGTGATTATGTTACTTATCTTGTGAGAGGAGTACTTGGCTCCATTTCCTTCTAGATGCCTTGAGGTGATGTTATTGACTGATGTTCTATTGGTTCTTGGTTTGAAGAAGAATATTCTTTCAGTTTTTTGTATGATATATGTACATTGGAGAGTTTCATTTGAGGGACAACATTGCACCATCAATGATATCAATTTATCTAGTCTGAGGACTTTTTCTAGAGGGGTGAGAGAAGGTGCTCTTTATGAGTTACATGTTGATCTTGTGGCACTTGTAAATTCTAGTGAGAAGCTAGATTATCCTTCCTTAATTGAGGAGGCATGTGCATATAATTCATGGTAGGATGCCATAGAGACAGGACCAAAACCTATTGTGGAATTAGTGATTAATTCTAATATTACAACCGATGTGAGTGTTATACACTATAGGGCCAAGGTTACTAAATTATATTAGATAGAGGGTGTTGACCATGATGTTACTCTTGCATAAATATTTTGTCAAAAATATGGAATTGACCTAGTTCATGTTGTTTTAGTTTCCATAGGTTTTGAGGTTCATGAGAGATATTATCATTTTCATATGTTGTTCATCACATTATGTGGGTTGTTACCTATACCACAAGTTTGGTATTTTAGGATGTATGTGACTTTTTCATATTTATATCTTTATGAATTTGATAGATGTGATTCACTTGTCTTGGTCGCGTATGGAGATATGATTATCTTTCAGAATGTCTTAAATAGATAATGATGTGATGTTCGTTGATTTTGTCCCACGATGTTGAATTGAGGGATGATGGAGTTAGGTAGGTGTATTATGACCCAAATTTACGCTCTTTCAAATTCACAAGTGGTTAGCACTCATTGAAGGTTCGAGATGATGTGATAAAATCTTAAGCTTACAACAGATCACGATAGGCTCCTATTCCTCTTTCCTGACAGTGAATCTCCTGCGATCTGGTACAACAAATATTCTATGATCTAGCTAGAACGTGACCACTAGAGAAGACAACAAATGATTCTTGACAGAATTTTTCAGGGTCTATTGGATGTAACAACAACGATATGCTCCCTCCCTTAAGCTCTGGCAGTCAAAATATGTGACAATTTGCAAGAAATTCCTTGCGAACGGTGGCAGCGATTCAATAATCAAATCCGCAGAGGCAAATTTCTCTCTCATGCAATTCTGGTGAACATCAAATTCTTTAGTAGCTTAACAGTAACAATGATCCTTCAATGCAGTGCGCCCCCTTAAAAACTCTTCATCATATTGAATATGCGACCTCCTCCATGCACAATGAATCAAAGTTTTATGGACGAATTCTCCACGCAGTAGATTGACGGATGACTCTTGGTGAGATAGACAGAAGGCTCCTCCACGCAACAACTTAATAATCGCTAACCTGCTCTGATTATTATAAGAGTGTTTGGTCACTTTGCACACAAACCTATTACTAATAAGTGGTAACAACATAAATTTGGGTGTTAATTGGGTTTAGTTTGTGATTGTGATCCAGTACACCAAGATTAATGAAAGGTAGAGATATTTAAAAAATGAGATGAAATTTGGTGAATAAAAATATTTATAAAAAAGTTTTTGCAAATACATAAATTCATTCTTTTGGTAAATCAACTAAATTTATATGGATATGCATCTTATATGAAAATACATTGATCAAATGTTTTTAACCCATAATGTTTTCAATCTGCCTTCTAGGTCACACTAACCATTGTCATTGACCATCTCATACAAAAGGATGTCAATATCAATAAGATAAACGAAATTCCTATTCAAATTTATCTCTAATAACAAGACAAACACCAAATTGTTGTATGAGACCCCCTTGTTTGTGGGACAAGGGATCCCCTCTGCCCAGTGATTTGACTTGTAAGGTCTATGGAGGTATACATACCCTACCCCCCTCTAGATTTGAACTTGTGACCTCTTAGGAGAAAACACATGTTCTTAACCATTAGACCCACTATAATATATATATATATATATATATATATATATTATAATATATAATTTATATATTATAAATATATAAATTAAAAAATAAATAAATAAACAAAACCTTAAACCCTTTTAACAAAAACAAAGCCCATTTGTGTATGCATATCCCGGCCACGTGATCCATACCCCCACATCCCTGCACACCCATGGACATATGTCATATCCCTGCACCCAATATATGTTGATCCATATCCCAGCCACAACAGTAAAGAGCACTGGTCATATGCTGTGACAGCATACCAACCATAAGTGGAGAAATAATCCATAGAGAGAGGATAAAGACTAGGGCTCAAAAAAACTAGGAGAGAGAGGTCGCGAACAGAGGAGAAAGAGGGTGTGTAAAGAGGAGAAAGAGGTCGAGCGCCTTAGCCCTAGAAATGACAGAAGGAAAGGTGGATTTCCATGACCAGAAATGCCTCTCTCTTTTTTCAGATTTAATTATGAAATTGAAATTTTGTATTTCATTTTGGTTTTCCGAGTCAAAATATATTAGAGGGATATATAACTACATTATTTGTGTATATGTTTCTAAACTCATCAACATTTCAAACATCTCATACTGTCCCCAAAAATGTATGAAGAAATTTTAACTGACCTCTTTAGTTTGTCCAAGCCGATGTGCTCTGTCGATGGCTTGTAAATCCAAGTTTGGATTCCAATCACTTTCATAAAATATGACAGTATCAGCTGCTATCAAATTAATTCCCACACCGCCTTCTCTTGTGCTTAACATAAAGATAAATATATCTAGCCTGAATTAAAAAAAAAAAAAAAAACAATGTAAATGAATTTAAACTTTACTCCAATGCATGCATGAAGTTCCCCAAAAAACCCATCTCATTTATAGTTACCATACTCATATGACTCATAGCTACACGTACTGATAAGTATGTCGAGTATGGGATCTAGCTAGGTATTGGGTGGTTAATACTAGCCATACTCACTAGTGTTGGCCAGAATGGTATTCCTACCTATTTTGAAAGTCTTTGACCATGTCATGATGATTCTTTATAGTTGAATATCCATCCAAGCGAAGAAACTTATACTTCCTATAATTCATATAGTCCTGTACAAGATACAACTTTGTCATCTAATTATGAAAGAAACAATAATAAACAAATAAAATGAAAGACAACAAATTAAACTCATAGACTATCATTTTGGCTCAAAGGCCAATACATCCTTCAAGTCCAAGTAGTTAAAACCACTTGTAACATGATCTTGATCATAGAACATCAGTTCTATGTGCTCTGTAACAACACACTAATCAAACAAATATCTTATATGTGCATCTTGTATAAGAAAGTTTAGAAGTTCAGAAAAGCAATTTAAAAATAGATTACATAGAAAAAAAACATTGAAAATCTACGATCAAGGACTTATCAAATAATTATTTTTTACTCCCACCTCAAGAATATCAAGCATTTTAGTCATTTGTGCAAACAGGAGAGCCCAATGGTTTTGAGAAAAAAAACGCTTCAGCAAAGCATCCAGTGTCTGAAGTTTTCCACAATCATGTAGCCATGTCAGAAAGTGTATTTAAAATAACATAAATAAGAAATTTGAATTCCTTTTGAACTTCATTTTGTTGAGTTCGATGTTACGATAAAAGACAGGAAACTAAATTAAAATCTAAAAGTGATAATATGGGTTTAGAATGCAAATTAGCTCATGCTTTCTAAAGAAAGTGGTTGAATGCATTTTCCAAGCCTATAAATCAATCCAAATATTAACCATTCAAAAATTTAGGAGCATACCATTAGCATTTTTGCAACATCAACATGTTTTAAAGGGGGTGATAATCCAAATATCCTATTAGTAAGATCCAGGACTAGCTTCTGATTAAACAATTATGAATCTATTTCTTGAATTAGATGTTGAGGATCCTGTGGTATGGATGGACCATTGAACTAATATGTGCGAGCAAATCCCACTAATAGCTTTTTAACCCATGGATGGTGAATTTCTTCTGTTCTATGACATGCAGAACCCCTATATGGGCATACAACAACAACTTACAAACCAATGATCAAGCTTCGGTGAATGTCTTCCACCAAGAAGCCATGAATGTTACGTTTTGACCAATGCAGACAAGATTGTATGCAAAAAGCATAAAAAGTATAATTGACAAAATTAACAAATTAAACTAAGTAAAAACATATTGCTTGGCAGTTGAACAAATTTGAAACTAAAAAACATACCGGAGGAGCACGAACTGGTGGAATGAAAGAATAAATAGCTTTTAGCAATGCAACATTATTGAGAAACTGGTCATGATGGGAGACAACCAATTCCTCATAGGGTGCATTTTCAGGCCCTGTGGCATGCTTTGTATTCAATAAGATTAATTTTGCACATGTTGGAAACATCAACATTCTAGTGACATCTCTGACTTTTCCCTCCCCCATCTGATCATACTGAAATCTATTTTCCTCGCTTTCCAGAAAAACATCAATGATTTCATTTAATATTTGTTGATCTTGTGCCATGCAAGAAAACAACAATCGCTCCATATCTGAAGCCTTAGCGAAAAAAGCTACCTCCCCTGGTGACATGTCAATCATGCGAGAAGAGCCGAATGTACCACTTTTAACAAGTAAAATAGACCCAAGAGAATCCGCTTGTGGTGGAAAAACCAATGTATGGACATGCTGTAGAGAAAACACATTCAACAGGTTGTCCAACCACTTCTGTTGAAACCCCTAAGATGATCCAGTGCACGAAGTAGGAAGGCTTTGAGTACCCTCTCTGTAAATCAACTTGGGAACCTGAAAATCATGTGCATGGTATGAGTGTTGTAAATGAAAAAGGAATTTAATGTAATTGGATATATGATATAACCATCATCATTGTTGTAGTTAGTCGACCAAGAAATAGAAAATAGGTTTATATTTGTTTCCTTGTATGAGATAGGGTTTCTACTTCTAGCATAGTGTATTTCTTTCAATTCTCCAAAAGGAGGCGGTAAAAGAGAGTTTGGGATTCACCCAAAGTGAAAGAATGTGCGACCTTCATTTCTTTCAATTAAATCTGGATGATTATAGACCTAATGCCACAAAGAATAAACACTTTTGTAAACTTTATTTGGAAACTATAACATTAATAAAAGGCCAAGCTTTTTAATTTCCATCAAATTAAGGATTTAGCTCCTGTAAATCGGAAAATGCATAAAACTATGGGCCCCACAACCCAACTTCATATTGATTCTCTAATCTCAGTTGTTTACTATTCAAACATATTTAACATGTGAATATTACTAGGCGATTCCCATGAAAACTATTCATTTATATTAAAATGCGATTCATTCCACAATAGAACTAGAATCAAGAAGACCCATTCAAATATCATTTAGAAAAAGAGCTATGACCATACCGAAGGGACTATCAAGGGACTGCCAAATCCTAGCATTTCCCATGAAAGAGCTCTTTGTTAAGGTTCTAAAAAAAGAGTGTTGCGGGAAGTAGGCCAGAGAAACATTCAAATAAGTCAAGCTTGTAATTTCCCCATGGACTTTAATATTCTTGTGAATAGTCCAATGATTGTAGTTGTGTTAAAAAGTAAATTTCCTGATAGATATGGACAGTAAATGCATTCAAGATGAGGTTGATATTGATTTCCAGGCTAGTAATGGATCCTATTACATAAGAGATGGAAGAAGAAAGACTATTAGTTAATTACAGCTCGAATCAAGCAATCTCAGCTTTTGGCAATTCTTCAATGCTTGGGGAATGTTACCAGATAAAAGATTATTGCAAAGACTCAGCTTATTGAGGTATTTTAGTTTGTCCAAAAGGGATATAATTGCACCTTTAAGTAATTTTCACTGAGATCTAGCTGCTCTTTATTAATGAGATAACTAAGATCAATTGAGATTCTAGTTGTCATACAGTTATTGTGAACATCGAGAAGCTCTGGAGGAAGAGGTCTAGTGAAATGATTTGTATAGATCTCCAAGGATACTAGGGCTTGGAGCCGACCTAACTATGAAGGAATTATTCTAGTCAATTGATTTTTTCCCAAACACAAGCAAAGATTCTTAATCACCAGCCATGGCTGGTTTTGGTCCAGACAAAAGTATTTGCTAATAACATCAACTGAGTTAGCTTCTGGGGATGAAAAACTTCTTCTGGTATAGAATCATTAAGTTGATCATGGGATAAATACAAGGCATAGAGGTCTCACGCTGGTCATCCTGCCCTAGGTTTATAAGATTCCATGCATTGGCTCCATAATTGCCACAGGTAAGCACAATATTATCAGGCAGATGAGATGCTTATTGAACTTGAATCTTAGACAAAAGCACCCCAGTTGGCTTTGCCTTTGAGGGAAAATATTTTTTCTAGCAAGAATATTTAATTTGTTAAGAATCCTCACAATTATAGATAGAAAAACATAAGTAAGAGCTAGTTCTGATGTGTTGCTCCACCCATGCAGCCACTTCTGACATTGCCAGTCTTTCGTTTGGGTCATGCATAACAGAAAGATCTGCAATATCATACATTCTTAGCTTAGTAGAGGCTCTACATTTAATTGTAAATCCAAACTGCCATCTAGAATAATTGTTGCTTGGTTGATCAGGGGCACTGCCCATTTGATAGTGTTGGGTGGATCAAAATCCATGTCATATTCTTTTCTTCCATTCAGAATCTCTCTTAAAACCTCAACAAATATGTATACATCACTATTCTCTATAAAATTCCAAGACCTATAGTAATATTAATCAATATAGATAGCATCCCCTTTCTAGACAGGAGAAGGCAACCCTTTCACTCTAAATAAAGTTAACCCAAAATCTTCTACCCCAGAAATACATAGCTTATAGCTTCTCCCATTAATATGTTTTGCAACACTTACAAATTCTAACAGCCAGCAAAGATGTTTTAATAATTTGGATACATGGAAGTCCTAATAACATATGTGCTTATGATCAATGATGAGGCTACTAATACTACAGTTGTTCTCATCCTCTAAAATGCAGGATAAAAAACTTTTCCTCAGTTGTTGAAATGATTTCCAAGTATCATGCCCATGGAGATACTGGTAGATGAGAACATCTAGGTCTTTTCCCAAAGTACATTATCAGTGTTGAATTTAAAGCAGCTACAAGAGCCATTCTCCGGAAGGATGGCAAAGACCCTAGCTGAGATCTAGAGCCCCCAATGCACTCCTGGGGTTCTTGGTCTGGGACCAAATAGTCAGAGCCATGGAAAAAGACCCTTGTAAGGCCCCCCAGTAGATAACTAGGGTTCTACACCAAATGGAATGGTTTACACAAGGTCAATGAAGAATGTTATTCTTATCTTATTCTTCAACTTGGATTGAGCATGTACATGAATTGTACCTGGTATGTATATGACTTGGATTGAGCCACATCCATATATGTACATCCATAGTTTTTAGTTTTCACTCAACCACATTGCAGAGGGTGTAGTTGTACTTCCTCCTAGTCACCAAGCTTATTGTTGCCCTATAGTAGTACTAATGTGAAGTGTGGAGGGCATGCCTCTTTGCTTTCAAAATCCATAGTCTATACCTTTTCATCCACATTGGTATATATCTCCACATCAACACTCCACTTCACTTTCCTTTGCGCTTAACATAGCCCCTTACTTTTTATGTGATTTATGCTATATGCATCAACCTTCCCCATAGCCTTTACATCATGCCACCCTTTTTTCCTTATCCTTTTTCTTGTAGATGCAAAGTGCAAAGTGCGAAGATATGAACTTCCCTTCACTACATTCTTATCTCTACATGTGTAAAACTTTCTAAGGAAAAATAATAGAATTTTGACCAAACTTGCAAAGGAGGTTCTTTTGAAGGCCTTAAACCCTGTAAAACTGTATCTTAGAGCACTAAAATTGAACATAAATAAAAAAAAAAAACCATTAAAGAGAACCTTCTTTATTATTGGTCCATTTAGGATTGAACCACACATCCCCATTGGGAGTCTTTTGGTCTACAAGCTTCATCCCCTTCTAGTTCTTCCACCTCTTCAAGCAATGGAAGTTGGATGATGCATAATGTAGGAATGGATGGAGTTGCGTGAAAATGTGGGATGTATGTTGCATGGATGTTGTATCAACAAGGTGAAGCCCCCATGATCCTTATGAGTATTCAAGATGTGTATGGTGATCTCTATAATCATAAAATTTAACTATGTTAGAAATGATGACATTTGATTCAATGTTGTATAGGTGTACTAAGTGAACTATGACATTTGCATGGTATTTTTAAAATTTGGGTCATTTTGCAGTATTTCACACATAGTAATCTATTAAGAAATTATTTCTTTGCTTAAAACCTCTTTCTCCTTCCCATAGCTAGTTTTCATCGAAGTTGAATTTCTTGCATTTCATTTTCCTCTTGCATGGTTTAAAAAGTGGAGTACAAATGCCATTAGTTTCACGAACACTCCTTTGAGTAACAACAACCTAAAATAAAGCACTAATTAAAATTTATCTAGCAACTTTTCTAGGGCTCTTCAAACCCATATTATCTTAGGTGTAGATCTTTGGAATAGGATTGTGAGAATAACTTTCCAAGGATGTTAAACAAACATAAAGCCTTGAGTTAGGGAGTGAAATCCAGTTGCTATATCACTGACTTTGGGAAGCCCTTCTAACACAAGGGTCAATCACGAGGTCGCATTAGGGCCCTCAGAGTAATCAACCTTGCATTGTTGGTATTGGTGTCAACTTTCGACTATCCCCACTCTGCTTTGGTATAGTAGGTGGTACCATAGAGACCATAATATTTTAGACTTCCTACACAAGATGACAACACAAGGAAGGTGGTGTTGTATCTAGGATCGACGTTGGCTAGACTCACTCAGACTCCTTGGAGGGTTTCCCACTTCTCGGTGAGGTAACTTGTATCGGGGCGTTCATTTATTAAGAAGGTTGTCAACGTAACTTTCCCACCTACCGAAACTCAACCCCTTTGTGCATCGATTCTGCGATGTTGGATTCCATCACCAACTAGCGCTTCTTTGTGAGAAGGTTTGTTTGCATGCTTGACTCCTAGATTAATTAGCGTGTGTTGTTTTTTCTCCTTAGTTGGCCTTAGGATTTAGTTTTTGTCTAATGGCATCAGTTTCGGGTTAATTCCTCATTTGATCAATACAAAATATGGATACAATTAAAATAAAGGGTAATAAAGAGGTAACAAATAGCTCATACCTAACTTACATCTTATAATTCTCCAACATTGTTCTTTACACTTAGTGAAACACACACCAAATGGAATGGTTTACACAAGGTCAATGGAGAATGTTATTCTTGTCTTATTCTTCTCGCCATAACTAACTTATTCTTCAACTTGGATTGAACAAAAATAATATTTGTATAGTTCTATTCTTGGCTTGAACAAAACTAATATTTGTATAGTTCTACTCTTGTATCGAACAAAAGTAATATGTGTATAGTTCTACTCTTGGCTTGCCTTAGACATATTCCAACTAAAGCACCCAAGATTTGCAATGCACCAACTGATGGTTGGATTTCTTACTCCATAGCATTGACCCTCATCTTCAATGGACATTTCTTATAATAATTCTAATTTGCACAAATCCAACAAACAACAACCTTACTACTATTTTTTTCTTAGATCCATATGATAAATTTATCATGTCCTTAGTGTTATCACATTAATATGTCCTTAATATGTCCAAAATAAAGAGGGATATCATATTAAATTAGGTGGTTGACCACTAATATTTGTAATTGCACCCTAGTTTAATTGTGCATCCCAAACTAAAGATACAAATTTTTTATTTAGAACTTTGAATATGATGATGGACTACTAACTAAAAATACATGCACATGCAACTGAAGGTACAACCAAACAGGTACCTGTCAGATATTTCTTCATCGAGTGAGGAAATATTAGGACAAATAGAGGCCGGAAATGTGACTTCATCTAGTAGATATGATAAGAAAACAAGGACTAGAGGTGAAAAAGTCAAAATAAAATTTTGTAGATGCATGAAATTTTTTCTTGCTGAAGGAGGATCATCCTCTTATGATGATGAGAGCATAGGAGACATAGAGGTTCCACTCAGGTATAAGCATATGGTGAAACAATGCGTACCTAAGGAACTACCTCCTATAGATGTTGACTTCGTTGTCAACAATAGGACATATCACATTGCACCATCCTCCCTGCATGGCTTGGGGCTATTTTCCATGGATGGAATAATTGTAAAATACAATACAGTAACTGAATTGATGGACTATGTTGGACTGTGTTACAATTATAACAATTGGATGTGGTTGTTCCAGTACATGCGAAGTATGCGGAGATATGCACTCACTGCAAATTATATATAACTAATAAACAAGGATAAAAATAAGGGAGCGACTATCTATATTGATGGAAGCCCTAAAGCTTCTAGCAATATTGCAGGGTTTATAAACAACACACAACCCGAGACGACAAAAAAACAATCGAATTGCATATATGAGGGATGTGAAGAGAATCGGGTAGTCCTGTGTGCAATAAAAAAGATAGCTCTCGGGGAAGAGTTATTAGTGGATTACCATTTGAATCGAATAGAAACATTGACTAATAGTGTGTAGGTTCTTATGCAACACATTTTTAAGTAACCTCTACTTATTGCATAATATTTTTTTATTATCTTTAACATTATTGTAAATATTATCTTTAACATTTTTTTTTGTCATCATTAACAATTTTTTAAATATTTGGGGGTTCTAATTATATTATAATGTGGCAGGATGATCGTGGAAAAGGGCCAGCCGCAAAACATGTAAATGATTATCAATTTCCACTTTCATTTTACATTGTTTTTATTATTTGCTTATATAATTTTATTGAAATAACATTGTTTTTGTTGAAATTATATGTAGTCTTCAGGCCATGTTGATCATGATTCCACCGATGAGGAGGGGTTTTATTCATGCACTGATCTGATGGTCTTAATAAAAAAAAAGATCATTAAAGCTAACAAAGAACTTGCTAGCTTGTTAGATCATCTAGATCAAACTCCCAACGTCAAAGAAAAGATCAAGCTCCTTATGTCACAACTTAACACATATAAGGTAATAACCATAATTTAAAGTATTTTTTTTAATGTACTTATATGTTCAATTATGATACTTTGTTCTTTAACTTTTACATTATCTCACGAAAAATACTTTTCTTTTTTATAAAGTCATTTTTGGAGCCTATTAAGCCCGGTGTTGGTAGTAGTGGCGCTACAGAGATGCTACAGAGTCCTGATGCGGGCGGTCACATAGCTACTAGAGAACTATTTAATTCTCCATATTCCACACCTAATTTATATAGTAGCCATGACACGCACCGCCAGAAATCCACACCTCGATCAGAGTCTAGAGATGGTGGTAGAGATGAGGATCATAGTGATGTGGTTGAGATGGTTGCATTTCCTGGAGCTAGACATGTGACAAGCACGAGGAAGGCGATCATTGATGATGAAAAAGAGAAGATTTTGAAAAACTTAGGAGAACAAATAACTAGTACACCAAGGTAAATTACAATTTTTTGATTTCAAGACCAGCTTTATTTTTCTTTAGATATAAACAAAAGTGTGGTTATATATAACGTACTTGAAAATTTTGATGATAGGTTGCCTGACACTTCGAAGGCAACCAAAGAAAGGATTTCCAAACATGGACAACACAATCTAGGCTAGGGTGGCTACTCGAGGTTACAGTCAGGAATCGTAAGTACCCAAACATATTAAGAATATTATGTGTATAAGCTTACAACTTTAAGGTAATTGTAGCCAAAAACATTAAAAAACCATACCCTTATGCAATGCAGGGCGACGACTTCAGAACTAAAACCACGGAGGAAGACCTCCAACTTGGTTACAAGTACGGTTATAAAGCCATGGTTGATCGTAGGAAAAGCATGGGGTAGACCCCAAGATCCAATTTGCGAGATAAGGTAAATAAAAATCAGTCCACATTAACCTTTCATTACTTATAAAATACGTAAAATTTTTATATCGTCCATAATTTAATGTCTTACTTTATTTTAATTAGGGGAGCAACACTATCAATGAAACCATTAGTACTGGACAATAGAGCATTGATAGTGCAACGCAGCCAAAAGATCATGGTGCTCCCTAGCAGCCCCATCCCAGTGAGGTGTAGCCCCAAGATGTTCCTGTGACTGAGGTCCACGATGATAAAATGTCTATATATTAATAATATACTTATTAATTTTGTACTTATAAATTTTGATGTTTCAATGGCAAAGAATGTCATAGTTGATCCTCCTCCACCTGAAGATCAGGTGAATAGGCTGGCAGCCATTCCAACGGTGTTGACTAGAGAACCAGGTAGATAATTACATTGTAGAGTTTTTTTTAATATTAATGAACTACTTCAATGATATTTAAAAATTGTCCATTTAAATTTAATATTTTTTATTTTTGTGCATGATGGCCCCTCACAACAGCATCCACGCCGTGGGTACGAGACCATACGTACTCGATGTGAAAGGACAGAAACAACATCAGTTGCTGAAGAGCACCTAGTAAACGAAGACATGGAGATGGATTAATTACTTAAGACCCGGAAAGCACAAAAGAAGACTAAAATAAATTCATGATGTCATGTAATATTTTTATAAGAAAGTTAGATGTACATTATATAGATGAACATGTAATGATGCATATAATGCATTGACATAATGGGTACTTTTTCATCTAATAATACACACAAGGCTATTTCTATGTCTTGTATATATCTGTGAATGTAATTTTGTTATACAATTAATGATAATTTCAGCTTTTCTTATAAAACTTGGTATATATTGATTCAAAACTCCTTGATTCAAGACATGAAAATGCAAGCAACACTTGGTGCCTTATGCTTGGGCTATGGAGTCTAGGCAACAAATAGAACTTGAATATGCAATATGCAACTTCCAAAATCTTGTGACATGATATATGAAACTCTAAAAGTCTTGTGACATGTGACATGTGGAAAGCATCTTTTTCCAAGCAATGTGCAAACTTTAAACTTGGTGAAACATGCAAAAAGAAATTTTTGGGAAGATGCAATAATAAGCTTTAAGGATTAAACATGAGGGGTTTGAAATGGCCATGTCAATCATTTTATAATATTTTTTCAGAGCATTACCCTTCTTTTCATTGTGTCTCACATGACAAAGAAACAAAATCACATTGCCATTGTCAATTTATATGTGGAGGGTTATTCAAAGTTTCAAGAATTTCTTCATATTTTCCTAATTTAATCCTCTCATGGTCATGTTAATCCATATAGAGGTCCATGATATAAACACTCATTGTTATAATGTTGACATAAATTCCAATCTTCACTTTGTCGATTAGAGGGCACAATTTTGTCAATGATTTAATGTTTTTAGTTCCATGAAATTTATTTTGTTTCTTCAACAACATTAAGGATTAAACATGAGGGGTTGGAAATGGCGATGTCAAACATTTTCTCTTTCACACATGTGCATCATCTCAATCTTCATGTCTACAATATGTGGAGGGTTATTCAAGGTTTCAAGACTTTCTTCATATTTTCATACTTTATTCTTCTCATGGTCATGTTAATCCATATAGAGGTTCATGATATAAACACTCATTGTTCTAATGCTGACATAAATTCAAATCTTCACTTTGTCGATTAGAGGGCACAATAATGGCAACAATGAGAGATTTTTGACCATATGTCAACTAATTTGTCCCTTAAAAAAAACTTCATTGATGTGCAAGGGAGCACTGTGTCTATGAGAGGTCCTCTACATATTGAAATATTGATAATTAGTTCATGAAAGTGTCCTACTTATTGAAATACAAATTTGGTGGACCCAACAAACAAATTATTTACCACACCGCCTTTCACACAAAATGACACTTCCATCAACAAAGAAATAGATGGGATAGTACGTTGAAGTCATTGAGCCAACGCAATGGACTCGACACTTGAATAGGATGGAAATCCATGAAAGCATCCAGGGACAAGCCCTATTAGGGAGCCACAATAATCCTTGAAACTCCAAATAGAATGGAGAAGGCTTTGTTTTTCAATGCCTCTCACAATGAGCTTCGCCAAACTTACAACTCGTGTTTTTTGTAATATATGTTATTATAGATATGTGTAGCAGAATATATATGTATGTTTTATTACACATATATGTAATAAAATATATACGTTATTACACACACACACACACTGTAACACATCAAATATGTTATTATATGCCAACTCCATATTACAATACTTGACCCACATCCACCTGCAAAGATAACAATAAACTAGACCCTATAACAATAGATACTTGGGACCCATTTGGATGAGAAGGAGTATGAATTGAGACCCAATTGGCCCACTTACTTAAGTCATTAGATAAATAATAACATAAAGAGAAAAAATTATTAACCCCATAAACACTTAACAATCAAGTGATTTTATAACATATTGTATTTGTAGATGATCCCTTGCTAAGTTGAAATCTTGCAATAGGATTTGAAATTAGACTTGTTGTAACTTTTTATTGAACATGTAACCAAAGTATGCCAATGCCAAGTGCCTTTGGTTGTCTTGGAAGACACCATCATTTATTATCAATCCCTATGAAGCACCATCAAAGTATAGGTTATGCCAAGTAGGTTTTGGTGTTTGCTAGTATATTGATGATGTCTTCGTGGTGCTTTTATCATTGTCATTATAAACATTTTAGGGTGGGGTTACGAATACTAAAGCACTTTATTTATACATGAACTAGGTTATAGTCATATAATGATGATGATACTTAAGATGATCATGATGGAAATGCCCCTCTTAAATAAAATACAATATTTTGAATGTTTGGAACTCTTAGGTGGTTATGGTACCTTAGAAAAGTTCAATTTTTATTTTAATTTATCATAACCATGCAATATTTGGTGAGGGGGATCAAAATCCTAGGATGTATTGCTTCAAGGGTTTACAAGGAAAATTTATACCACAATTAATTAAGGGTTCCACTTGTGTTAGTTATGGTAGGTTTGGACCCATTCATTGCTAAATCACAATTTAATTGATTCAACTAAACAACCTTAAAAGGAACATGAATTAGGTTTGATTTCATGATATGTACATGAACATCATAAAATTTTAACATCATAAACTCATATCTCACCTTTAAATATCTCACAAATCCTTATTCAGGTAAATCATATAAATTGACTATGGGATTCTAAAAATGCATATCACTTGGCTTCCCCTACTCACCTACTAGGAAATTCAAGGTAAAGGAGAAGTCCCCTAACATACCTTATCTTCTACTAGGTTATCACCAAAACCTTACTCTGAAACAATCACCAAAACATTAACTCACATACCTTCCTTATAGATATCCTAACCTTCCTTAGTTACTGAAAGTATATATATGGTTCCTTAACCTAATTTATAGTCTAATAACCCTTATTAGGTATAATGGAAGGGGGATACCCTATTATAACCTAGTTTGAGTTGCACTTACAAGTAAGCCTCTCTCTTAACACAATATCTCTTTTTCTATCCAACATTATTTTGGCTCATTTAATTATTTTATTAGATGAGGTATCACACAAAAGTATGATGGATATATCCTTCTATTTAAAGCCTTGACATTACCGCCTATGTGTTATCCAAAACTCTATCCAGGGATGTCATAAAAATGCAGAAGTATTCCACTGTCAATGGTGATTAAAGTGTTGATGTCTTGCAATGTTTTTATGACACCTTGTTTTCCACATCCCAAAGAAGCCAAAATATGTTAAGGAATTCCAAAGGACCTTGTAATTAGTCCAATTGTTGCCTCCTTTCAATATTGTATGAAGGTTTGTTAACCATATTTTGTTGTTGTGTTTTCATGTCTTTTGGCTTGGTTGGTTGACCACGATACATTCCTACCCTAACCGCCCCAAACAATCTACCCAAACAGTGAAACATTTATATTGTTTACTAGTTGAGAGGGTCGATTCATGTGACGATCATGGTTCCAAAGAATTGATCTATATTGTATGATGAGAAATAGATTAATTTATGAGTGTTGATGAATGAATGATAAGTTTGGTTAATGATATAATTTTTTTTCCTTGACATATAATAATGAAATTTGCTAATCTGGTAGCATTGCATTTCTTCTAAAGTTTTTACATTGAGCTCATTGCCTTATTCTCTCTTTACAATAGTTACACTTCATGTGTTTCATGGAATATACTTATTGAATGGATGCAAAACTATATTGGTTATGAACTTGTTACAATGATGCTCTATTTCATTGCTATAATAATGACCCAATTTCATGCTTAAATGTTTCATAAGTACTTGTTCATGCTTCACTTCTTGTACATATGAAATTTTCTTAATTACGACTATCTTGTGAATGAATATGTACTTTTTACTTAGAAAGTTACACCTTGAACATTGTATATTGCTTCATCACTAATTATGAGTAATGGTGCATTGGTGTGTTGTGTTTAATAAAGTAAGTGTTTTCCTTTCAAGCATTAATTGAGCATTTTATTCTATTACTTTTCTTGAAGCATCAGTTTAGATAAGTCAACCCAAGTCGAACAAATTTCTTGTCCTCGCCTGTCTAGAAATGCAATGATAGGACTTAGTATTAGCCCCCTAGGAAAACCCTCCTTATGTTAGAAACCATGGCCTAGATATGTAGAGGCAAGGGCACTAATTTCATATAAGGTATTTAATGGCACCAAATTAAAATGTATAACCCATGAGTATTTATTTTTCCTCACATTTTTAGGACAAAGAAGGCTTTGAGGCCACGTAGATGTTAAATATGTATATCTAAGTTAGAGTATTGTTTTTTGATATAATTGTGTAATTGTTTTAAGAAGATAGTTAGTTAGAATAGTCGGGTCAGTCAACTAACTCAACCAACCAACCAACAACTTCACTTGAATGACCTCTTTAGTGTGCAATCATAGCACCTTCTATAATTGGCTCAAAAACTCAAAAATTAGAAGTAGTGCTATGCTCTCTGCAAAATATATGCCCTTCAACAACTCTCCTTATGTGAAATAGGTCAATCAACAAAGTTAAGTATACCCAGGTCCCACATGTGAGAAAATGATCCCCATTCCAGAGATGGCATTACTAGGTATTCCTATTGTTGTAGGAAAATCTCCCTGCGGACAGGTAGATTGCCTCAAAGAGCTAGACCCTAACTCTAAGACTAAAAGTGCTTAATGTGGACACTGACTTCCTTTCAAATCTATACAAACTAATACATGAGAAGGAAGGAGAATAGAAGTACCTCTTTATCGACATTTGTCCCTGCATGCTCCGAGTCGAGCTCCAATCTTCCACTCCTCGATGAGTCCTGTAGACAAACAAAGTACGACCACTTCCTACTCTATTGATATTAGTTTGAAAACAGATCTATCTATCAATGATAAGTTCATGTAATATTATACACAAACTAGAAAGAAACAGGCCAAGCAAATTATATTAATGAGGACAAAACATTGCTTACGGCCATAGATGAATTGCAGCAGTTTCGTCAAGTCCTCCTTGTCTACCCCTTTCTCAAAAGATCCACGATCCGAATGCTAATAACTTCATTGATTTCTCCCTATGATATCATAGGTCTCTTGCTTCCAAAATATCTCTGTTCCAACACCACTTATGAGATCATAAGTTGGGTGTGATTCTCCATTTCCAGTCCCCTTTCACCATTAGAAAGCTTGCTTATATAGGCTTGGAGAGGCTTTAACCACTTGAGATATCCTTGGGGAAGTTGATGATTTTCCTCCTTCAGTTGAGGATCTACCCTAAGATCATGGCTGGACTAGGAATTCGAATCTAACTGCCTTCCAAGAATGAAAGGATCCTTCCCCCATTCATCTCAACAACTTAACCACTGCCCAGAATAGGTAGCACTCCCTCAAAAGGACCATCAGAGTGCTATAGCGCTCCCTAGTAGGCTTTAGGGGGGTGCCAACACTTTCAAAATCCATAGAGCTCCCTCAAAAGGGCTAGAGGAGCTTTATAATGCTCCCAGCCAGTGTAAGGGGAGCGTCGGCGCTCCTAAAAGAGGTATAGGGGAGTGCTCTCCTTCAAAACTTAGTTTTTGAGGTGCTTTCAGATGGCAAAAGGTTTGCAAGCCTACTGAATCATTTCTCCTCTTCCAAATCAAATGTTTGAGGTATTTCAAGTGTCCTTCTCATGTCGTTATAGGCACGACATAGGCATCATGGCAGTATGCTTCCTTGACACTTGTGACACTTGTGAGCAACATGCGACACTTGCGACCTTGTGAGAAAAATGTGACACTTGCGACCTTTGTAATGACGACACTTGTGACACTATCAAAGTGAGTATTTTTGATGTGTAACAGATTGCCCCCCAAAGTATGAAGTTAGAAGATATGAACTGATAACTGAAATGATTTGTAGACTTTCAAGAAAGAGTATAGACTCGGAGAACCAGACGGAAGATGCACACAAACATCCAACAAATATCATGACATGTTTCAAAACCCAAGGTAGACATACCTATGCTTGGGTGATCAAGACTTGCGAGACATGGCCACCATAAAATACACTGCGGATCCATAATTGTATTGGTAAAAAGGTATAGCCACTGAAAATACACTGTGGATATATACTCTAATGACATGAACTGATCGTAGCCACGAAAAATACACAGTGGATCTACGAGATGACAAGACATAGCCACAACCAATACAAAGTGGATCTATGTAACAATATATGTGTCATTGTTCAAGAGAAACTCCATCGCAACCTGGGTGAAGTACATATCAAAGTGATGACTCAACCCAAGGTCTTCTTACCGATCCCGATGTAGTACGAATCTAACCATGTGAATAGATGTCCTGATGTCAAACATGACAGAAACCACTTGATTACCGGTCAATGATGTAAACCGTTAACAAGCGCGAGGGAGATCACCATTAATGTCAATGATTCCCAAGGTACTTTAGTACATCCCAACGAATGTGAATGGATGAGCTGGATTCAAACATCCGTGGAATCATCCAATTAGAGGTCAATGATGTAAACCTATTGTTTAATGTGAGGAGGCCTGCCATTGAGGCATGTAGGTCCCAAAGTACTAACTGGTTTCTAAGTCTGATTCCTAGATAATGTGTTGAAGTCGACAGGGATAGACTCGTCGAAGGAGGGCCTTGATGTATCCCCCATCAACGACATGAAACAGACATAGAGATGTAATTGGCGGATCAAATGAACATGGAATGAAATGGGTGTTGAGACAAGATATTTGGGATGGCTGACTCTAGAGGCAGATACTTCCCTTGAACACTGAGGCACAATAGCAGAAACATGACATGGACCAAAACTTGATGATGCAGTGGATGCTATGACTTACATCAGGTGACCCAAAGGAGTAAAAGAAACTCAAAGGATTGGCTCAGTGCAGAGGTTCAACAGGTTATAATGCGTGCAAAAGACAAAGTGTCGTGTTCAAGGGTGACTCTAAGAATTTCTTGATAATGTTCTCAAGAGACTGCTTGGCTTGCTTCTTTCAATTTTTCCCCCATCCAGATAGATGAGTACCTCTTTTTGATTTAATGAGCTTGAGGAGGATAACACATGCTCGATATAACTCACCTTCGGTAAGTTCCTCTTCCTTTGTTTAACGAACCGAAAGAAGTAAGGGTTCGATCCCGTATGGGCCTGTCGATGTGTGTTTTAATGAGTCCAAAGACAGAAAAATCGAAGGTTTTTCAGGATTATAGAGTTTGGAAAAACACTTAAAAGAGAACTCTCTCAGTTCCTTTTTCGTACAGTAGTCTAACGAGACCGAAAAAGACATAAACTATCGCTTGAAAGACGCCCTTTCGAACCTTTTAACAAGTGTGAAAGGAAGCAAGGTCACTCGACGATCTTTTCATATTTAGAGAGTCTGAAAAGAGTTTAAAGATTACTTTAGGGGGTTCCTTTTTCGTGTATCCATACAAGTTCAAAAAAGAGATAAAAGTCTACCCGGATACATTCTCATGTATTTACGAGCAAAAGAAAGAACAAAGACTAAGATCAGTATGCCCCTAGCTTGAAAGCCGGTGGCTTAGCTCCAGAATGATCATCAAAGGCTGGACACATGCCCCCCAAGCTTCAATTCATTCACCGTCTTTGAGTTTGTCACCGATTTTTGTGCTAGATGGAGAAAAAGGATACAGGTGGATGAAATGAAGGTTAAAAAATGAGACCTAACGAAAGACTCGACCTAACATCTACGAGATCTGGCGAAAGACTCAACTTGAATTGAGAGGTGATTGTTTCATTTTTTAACGAGCTTGACACAGGAAAAGAACTATGCTCAAGGCTCTAGGTTCGATCCCCATATTGTTGTTTCATTTCTTTAATGAGCTTGCCACAGAAAAGAGAAACTATGCTCGTGACCTCTATTTCATTTTTTAATGAGCTTGCCACAGAGAAGAGAAACCATGCTCGGGGTTTTGTCCAGATCATGGCTTCCAAGAGAATAATTCTCTAGAAGGGTACAATGTCGAAGGATGAAATGTGGTCATGGCCTCCAGGAGATCATCGCTGGATGGAAGACAATCATTCTGGAAGGAACACATGTCAAGGGTCGTGGCAGGAGTAAGGAGATCAAGCTCCGATAATCCTACCGAAGAGATCACCATTTCAACTACCGGGTCCAAATCTTCGGAAGTTGAGGTCATGGGAGACAACACCACATAATTGACATGCAGTGAGAGAAATACTATCTGCATATAAGAACCACTTAGGGAGGTAACCCAGTCGGAGCCGATGAATGAAAGTTGATCAATAGTCACAATTCTTTCATCGTGAGGGAAAGATATCACATGGAAAAGGGTGGATACAAGAGCTTTCATAACATAGACATAATCCCGCCCAAGGAGTAAAGAGAAATCCAAGGGGTCTCGGACTACCATGACATCGATAAAGACAGTTTTCTCTCCCAAAGTTACAGAAAATTGAGGAAGGATCCCTAAAGGTTGACTAGTTCTTCTATTAAAAGCTAACAGATTCTGTGTAACCGGTGAAAGTTGCGGACAACCCAAAACGTACCAAGCAATAGAAGACAAAATACTAATGGATGCACCTTCATCTATTAGCATTTGAGGAATATCCCGACCACGAACCTGTACTGTAATCTGGAAAGGAATGTGGGAGGGAATATGAGGTCAAGTTAGCACACCCCAATCAAAAAGGATGGCCTCATTACTCGGAGGGGGTTTCGCAGAAGAAGGAGGAATGCCCCCCGGTACTGTAGAGTCTGTATTAACGAGAAAAACATGGGCAGTATCGGGTTTACTCTCTAGAAGGAGAGTAGGATCGACCAATGATTGAATCAGATCAACCAATGGTGGACTTGGATAGACCACTTTAGCACTCTTTAGAGGAAGAGTGGGACTGACCGAGGAAGAGACTGGATCAGTCACTTTGACATTCCTCAATGGAGGAATGGGATCGACCGATGGTGAAACTGGATCGACCTCTTTGGCGCTCTTCAGAGGGAGAGTGGGACTAACCGAGGAAGGGACTGGATCAGTCACTTTGGCACTCATCAAAGGAGGAGTGGGATCGACTGATGGAAAAACTGGATCGACCACTTGAGTTTCATTCTCCAAGGGAAGAATGGTGTCGACAGGTGAAAATGGATCGACAGTTTTGGTGTCACTCTCTAACGGGAGAGTGGGATCGATCGAGGATGAAAACAGATTGAACACTTTGATGTCACTCTTTTGATGAAGAGCGGGGTTGATCGATGATGGAACTGGATCAGCTACTTGGGTTTGTGGTTCAATCGAGGAGGAAACTAGATTGACCACCTGATCAACCGAACTGACCGGGGATGGAACCGGATTGACCAGTCCATCAACCAATGATGGTACAGAGGAAAGCTTACAATAACCTTTTGGAAGTTGAAGTTTTTCCAAAAGGGAAGAAACCTCATCCATACGAGGACAAAGGTGAGAATAATGATCACCTTTACATAACATGCAAGGGAACTTGACAGTTTTCTTCTTCTTACCAACATGAATATTACTAGTTGATGGGGTATCATCGACATGACCGATAGAGGCCGATGATGTGGAGGACCACATTTCTAAGACTTGGGTAAGACCGGCGCAATCCCTCAGAAAGTGGTCACCCTTACAAAGGCTGCAAGGGAATTTGGGTTTTGGATTCTTCTTTTTAATCTTGTTGACCTCATCAAAACTCCCAATACTATTAACAGTAACTGGTTTCTTAGAGCCAACATCTGATGTTGTTGGGGCCTTTGTCCTTTTCAGGTTCTTCTTCTTCTTCTCTTTCCGTTTCTTCTTCTTCAGATCAACCTGGCTACTTGCTTTAGAGCTTTCACTAGGCGAAGAAGGAGAAATGGAAGGAGACTTAATGGGTGAAGAAGGAAAAAAGTCGACATGAGGTTGATGTGTGGGTGGTGTATTGACATCTAAAGTATTAGGTGCAACTAAAACATTGGGAGGATTCGAGATCATCGAAGTGGGGAACAACCAAACTGGTAATCCAATAGTGAGTCCTGGGAGACTGAGTGTGGCAACATATGGAGGACCAAAGTTTCCAAATGAAGGAAAAGTATAGGGTTCCCCAGGAGAAGGGGTTCCTCCATTGGTACTCCCAGGATTCGATGCCATTAACACTGACTCGACCTAAGGTCCACTAAGTAAAACAAACAATACATGCTAAGAATCTAAAAAGAAAACAATCAAACAAACCTTCCTATGATGAAACCACTAGTTGGTGATGAAATCCAACGTCACAAGATCAAAATAGGAATGGGTGGGGATAGAGCAGGTGGATCAGTTACATTGGTGACCTGCTTAATGGACTTACACCTTGGTGCAAGCTTCCACGCAGTAATTGTGGATTTACCCTCCAAGGAGCCAGAGTGAGTTTGACCAACGTCTGTTCCAGGTACAGTGAGACTTCCCTTCACTGTCACCTTGTGTGAGACCCTAAAGATTGTGGCTACTAAGGTCACCAACTCATAGTCATCCCCTGGGCGGGTACAGTCGACAGTCCAGTCGGAACGTATGGGCAGGATAACAAGTCCGAAATCAGATTGAAAGGCTTCCACTCAACATTGTGGGTATACCTTCCATTGACCCCCAATATATGATCCGA
>JASDQU011400288.1:94906-106076 GCA_032191745.1 Picea mariana | reverse complement strand
TTTGACCCGGTCATAGGTTTTGGTAAACCATGAGTGCCCCACTGTGGGTGCAGTATGAAGCTTAGAAAACATCGTGGATTTAAGTTGTGATTGTTTACTTAAATACAGACGTCCTTTGTAGTGAAGCTCATCATTTTGCCAATAGTATCTTGGGGAAACTGGAGAATTGGCTTGCAATTGTTGGATCAAATGCGAAATTTTGGGATCTTGTAGTCATTCCTAGCGAACAACTTGGAGCTAATACGGTACAATGAAGGAGAGGGAAAAAAGGGATCCTTCATCTTCATGTTTTCTTGAAAGAGCATAAGAAACCACATTTTCTTTGCCTTTCTTTTAAATGATCTCATAATCATATTCAAATAGCTTAGTCACCCATTTTTGTTGCTCTGGGGATGAAGGATGTTGCTCCGAAAAATACTTGAGGCTCTAATGATATGTCTTAATTTGGAAACATTTCCCTAATAGATAAGGGTGCTAGAGGTCCACTGCATGCGAAATAGCCAACATTTCCTTTTCATAGATTGATTAGCCCAAATGTCACTCTGACAATTGTCTATTGGTAAATGCCAAAGGCCAACCATCTTGCATAAGGAATTCTCCAATTCCTCTCCCAAAAGCATCATGTTCCAAGACAAAGGTCTTTGTGAAGTCAAGAAGGGCTAGGACAAGAGTGGTGCACATATCTTCTTTCAAGGCTTGAAAGGACTGATCAGTTGTGGGAGTCCAATTGAAAGAATTACTTTTAAGGAGAGCAGTGAGAGGCGCCACAATATTTCCATAATTCTTAACAAACTTGTGATAATAGCCTATTAAGCCTAGAAAACCACGCAATCTTTTAAGAGTCTCGCGGCGATGCCAATCCTGCATAGCTTCAATCTTCTTGGGATCCACCTTGACACTTACCTTGTCAACAATATGACCCGAGTACTCAACTTTTGAGGCTCCAAAAGAACATTTAGATTGTTTGAGGAAAAGTTGGTGTTGAGACAGTAGATGAAGAACTCAATCCACATGAGCAAGATGGGTTGTCCAAGTTTTATTATAGATGAGAATATCACCAAAGAAAACTAAGACAAAATGACAGAAAAAAGGATGAAAAACATGATTCATGAGGCTTTGGAAAGTGGAGGGAGCATTACACAAGCAAAGGGCATAACCAAGAACTCATAGTGGCCCTCATGAGTTTGAAATGCAGTCTTAGGGATGTCAGCCTCTTTCATACATATATGGTGGTAGCTAGAACGAAGATCAAGTTTAGTAAAGAACTCGACACCACTTAATTCATCCAAGACATCATCGATGACAGGAATGTGAAATTTGTCTTTGATGGTGAGTTTGTTGAGGGTGTGAAAGTTAGGACACACGCACCAAGAGCCTTATTTCTTAAGTACCATGACAACAGAAGAAGAATAGGGGCTAGTACTAGGACGGATAATGCCTGCAGCAAACAATTCTTGAACAACTTTCTCAATTTCATTTTTCTGGGAAATGGAATGATGATAGGGATGGACATTAGGAGGAAGGCTTTCGGTGATCCAAAATGGATCCAGGAAGGCCTAAAAATCAAAGTTCTCATAATCAGACAAAACCAGCGCCATTGTGTCTGTATCATCATGTTGATTCCGACCATATAATTTTTTTCGCAAATGGGCGTCGTATGCGAAAGATATCACGTTATGACAGATTTCCCAAACATGCAAAAAGTCAACTAGTCAAAGTCAACAGGTCGTATTGCTGACATCAGTAGTAGGACAGGTGATGTCAGCATGACGTCATGATGATGCCATCATGCTAATGTGGCATCACCAGGAGGTTACACGTGTAACTCAAATTTGGCATTTTCGGGCTGAGTTGGCACCAGTATGGATTTGACACATGGCATTGTACGGATGACATGTAGCAGTCTGTACATGACGTGGCCCAATGGCAGGCTGACACATGGCAGTACGGATGATAGCTTGGATGTACGAAAGCTGACGTGGTAAGGTGACTGGGGAGGTTACACGTGTAACTCAAATTTGGCATTTTCGAGCTAAGTTGGCACTAGTACGGATTTGACACGTGGTAGTCTGTACATGATGTGGCCCAATGGCAGGCTGACATGTGGTAGTATGGATGACAACTGGGATGTACGAAAGATGACGTGGCAGGGTGACTGGGTTGTACAGATGTTGACATGGAAGGGTGACTGGGTTGTATGGATGTTGGCATGGCAGGGTGACTGGGTTGTACGAATGATGACATGGCAGCTGACTAGACAAGTGATTGGGTTGTACGACGATGACATGGCAGATGACTGTGCATGTTGATTGTGCACTGACTGTATGGTACGAACGGATCACAAAATGACACGTGGCCCAATCATAGGGTGCCATGTGGAACCCTAGATTTAGCCAATGTTGGTTGGGTCAAAAATTTTGTTACCCGCAAGTTTCGAACCCTCGACCTCCATGGGCGCCAACTAACTAAATTCCTCGGGCTAACCAACTACGATATGTATGTTCCTTGTTAGTGATATGGCAAGAATAGTATTAAAAGTTGCGTTGGTGGATTTGTGGGGATAACGCCCAGTTGACTAAGCTAGCCCCGCTGACAAAGGCGCATGACTAGGGGCATGGATTCGGGGGCTAAGCTAGTGGAGGTGCGTGGGAGCAAAAGGGCTTGGCCACATGGGCCATAGCCACATGACCAGGACCAGGAATTAAGGGGGAAAACATGCAATTTCTAGCCCGTGGGCACATGTACCTGCCCCATATGGCTAGGAGCCCGGGAATAAGGGGTTGTGCCCTAAATTTTTCCAATTGTGGATTTTTGACCATAGATTATGATTTTTTTATGGTTATTTCAGCTGATTTTAATGGGTTTTAGCCAATATTGGGAGATCTGGAGCTCGATTTGAGGCCATATCTTGGGAGTAAGTTGGGAGATTGATGTCAACTCCAAATATATATAAACCAAGGGTTCTTAGCAGAATTAAGAGAGGTTCAGAACAGGAGAAATTCTTAGGAGTTTTAAAGCCAAATCCATTTTTATGCAGGGAAGCCATTGAGGAGGGGAACTTTGCGAGCCAATTCTGGGAGCTATGCTCAATCGTTTTCAGTGCCGTCAGTTGTGTTGGATTCTTGAGGTCGAGTAGAACACATCCAGACTAGTTTGTAATCCTTTTGACACTTTTCTGATGTACTTCTGAAGCATTGAAGAGAAATAAGAAAGCCTCACCCACTAAGACAAAGGCCCATAGACATAGACAATCTTGCCGAACTCCATTAAAAACTTTGTTGTTATGATTTAATGTTCTTTGTGCTTACATTCTGATCTTAATTTATTATTATGGATGCTATAATATCTCATTAATTTCTTTCTTTTTCATCAATTCCTAATTGGTAAATGAACTCATGCTTAAAACTTAACCAAGTCTTTAAAAGATCATTTTGGATCATCCGCGGACAAGGGGAATGGAATGATCATGAACACCACGGGAAGGAGGAATTCCCTGGGGAGTGGAAAAAATATTTGGATGGTTGGAGAGGATGGATTGGAGGTCAGGAGGTACAAAGGGTGTCTTTGTGGTGTGAATGGAATGGAGTTGTGCAATAATGTCAGAATGACCTTTTTTGAGGAGCTTTTCCATGCGATGGGAACTGATGATCTTAGGGGAACCTGATGTGATGCCTTGGAACTTATATTGTTAGCCCTCTTGGTTGAATTGCATGGTTTATTCCTTAAAATCCATGATAATGGGGCCCAGAGTCCTTAGCCATTCGACGCCCAATACAATATCACAACCACCCATGTCGATAGCATACACATGATATTTCATGTGGTACTGACCAATTTGAAGACGCACATTTTCACAATGCCCCCCATATTTCATAGACCCGCCATTGGAAATCATGATTTGAAATTTATTGACTGCTCAAATATAACAATTAGTTTCTTGGGCAATGCGGTGATGAATAAAATTATGGGTGTTGCCACTATCAACTAGGATGATGACCTTTTGATGCTAAGGATTCTTCGATTGTGTGGACTACACCAAATTCACCTAGGAGGTTTGAACGACGACTATATTAGTTTGAGTGGTGGGCACATCAACTATTGGGTTTGATGAGAGACTTAATCAACCCAAATGTCATGTCAACTAGCCCATAGATACACTGGAAATGAACCAACCATGCCATCGGCCTGTGCCCCCCTGTTTGGCTTGTGAGGAGCATTCAATGACCTTGAAGCATGAGGAATGATATTGTACAAGGTGCCAAACTGAGAGTAGATTAGATCTAAATGTTGGACACAAAGTATATCATGCTCCTGAGTCACCACCCCTAACATAGAAACATCCATGGCTATGGGAGGTAACAAATACTTAATAAACCAATCCACAAGGAGTTGGTCGGGAATCTTGGCCCTTATGAGACTAAGTCGCCGCCGCCACTAATGGATATGATAAAAAAATATGGGTGGTGATGTTCTAACACAAGGACGTCAAGATATTTATCCATGTCTCGTACTTGATTGGCAACTGAAAATGCATTAAGAATGCCATGGCCAAGGTAGTAAAGTTACTATAGAAAGTGCCTTTTAACTCAATGTACCATTTTGTGGAACTTTCAATCAAGGTTCTTTGGAAAATATGCAATCGAATACTATCATTCATCAATGAGTTGGATGAGCACCAAACACGATATGTCATTATGTGCATCGACGAGTCTTCTCCATGTTTTTCATCGAATTTTGGTATATCAGATGGTAGTTTTATAGGAATGGTCATCCATGAAGAGTTACGAAGGATGGGGTCATTCATCAATTATGACAAATATAGAAAATATAATGTAGGAAAGAGAGGAAACAATGTATTGGAAAATGAATTCTAGTAGAAAGATGAATTATCTTGTGAACTATATGGACCTTGAGGTCTCCCCATATTGTAGTTTCTATTGGCATAAGGATTCCCAAGAGAATTATTCCCCCCAGAGGGATTTCCCCCAGGGACAAAATCACTCCCAAAATCATCGTTTCTTTCAGGACCATGAACACCCCCAGGAGGATTTCCCCCAGGGGCATAGGCACCCCCAAAAGGATTATTTCCCCCAGGATTGTGTGTGCCACCGAAAGTATTGTTACCCCAAGGGACATTAGATCCCTCGAAAACATTACTACCCTTGGGATTACTAGGAGCAACCCTAAACCCACTATGGGCATTCCAACCAAAAGGGAATCTAATGTTTGGCATTGTTGAACTACCTGTAGAGATGCTATAGGTAGATGGAAATCCACCTCCAGTGTTAAAACCAAGGCTTTGACCAAACTAAACATAAATTTGAATGTGGAAATCAATACTAATGTGATTGGAGTTCTCACACTAGGTACACTCATGGAACGAAATGAAGTTACCAATTGCATTCTTCAAATAGAGAAACTTGATGTACTAGGCATGGTTGGAGTAGGACTTATGGCACTAATAGATGATAAGGAGGACATCACTGGGACTCCACTAGTAACACTCGTTGATGAGCTCGTAGGATCTGCCATACTCAATGAAGCACTCATGCCTAACATTGTGTGAGGATTACTAAACAATGAAAAAGATTCACTAAAAGACCCAGTCACCCTAAGGAGTATGGGCTCGAAAGGACCAGTCAAAGGAGGATTGAATTTTTGTGAAGGACTTTCGTCAACCACTTCAATCTCTACACGCTCACTCTCTTCAAAACCTGATAAACTCCACTTTGACTCTACTGGATCAATGTCATTTGTGGTGGAAAACAACCTTTGCATAAATAGTGGTGGTTCTTCCTCCTTAAGAGAAAGGTTGCATTGTCTACATGAACGAAAAAGCATTTGGTCAACCACAATGAATAAATATGTTTTAACAAAGGAAAACAGTCAATATATGGTCTACTAGACACAAAACCAAAGAACGCACCCTTGGCAAATCTAAGAAATCAATAGGTAAACCAATGGATAAAGGGGGGATTTAGAAATCCAACCCTTGGGGGATGTCAGTCCCCAAGACCTGGCTAGCAAAGGTGTGAGAGATAGTTACAATAACCTGCATGTAACAATCCTTTCTAGACCAAGTACTTTTCTAGAGATATGCATTCCCCAGGGGAGATAAAATAGGGATTTGATGTCTACCTCAGGTATTGCAAGTACATCCCACTATAAGTCACCTCTATAGATTCCCTAGGAATGACCAGTAAGGATACCACTTCATAATCGATGATCGAGAAGAACAATCGTGGTTTGGGACCACATGTATGGGCAGGAAAACTAAGCCCGAAGCTCCAAGAAGTGGGGTATTGCACTTCTTAAACCCTTGTACACGCAGTATTCCACCCAAACATCAAAACAAGCAAAGAGGGGATGTCACCCCACTTTCTTCAGTGTGACCTTGTGCTTGACTCTTGTGTCAGAGAAGCTTTTCTTACAAGTTCTCCCTACTACTAATGGATTTAGCTCTCACTAGTGACTCCTAGTTTCAATTTTAATGGCCTTGAAGAATTTACTCTCCAACCCTACAACAAGGCCCTAAAACCTATTCTAATGTTGGTTTGCTACAAACCAAAAAGTCTAGTGAATTTTAAATTAGCGTTTTCTTTTAGGTTGTTGATTACTCAAAGGGTAGGGAATGAGACTTTAGTGATGTTTGAAGACACTTTCCAATCCAAAAGAAACAAAAAAATGAATGCAAAAGAATGCAACTTTATTTTGATGAAATCTATCTAGAGGAAGGAAGAGGTATTTTTCTCTTTTAGCTTTGTGTAACAAAATCAACAACCTCACACACTCTCATTAAACATCCAAATGTTACCAAAACAATTCTCTTGTAATCCACCAAAATAAGCTTAACTCACCCATTAAATATTCCAAAAGGAACTCAAATACTTTAACCCTATCTTGCTTATGAAATGAAAAATTTCTAATAAACAAAATGCAAATAACATCAGCAAATAAAGAAAGTTTAGGGCTGTATGATATTGGTAGTGATACTAACAAGCAGACTCCAATGTCTATACTTGAAGTAAAGACCCAAAACTTCAAAAGAAACCTAGTAGTGGCATGCAAGATTTCTGATCTCAAGTATGAATCAAATGAAAAAGGGAACTATATCACACAACCAGATCTAAAAAGACCGGCCAAAGGTTTTGCCCAGGTCACGATTTTCCAAGCAGCAAGCTCAAAGCACAAAAATGCACTCAAAGAATCAAAACCTCACATTTCCTTAAGACAAACAAGAGGAAAATCATAGGCCTATCCATGGGTCAAATTATAAACTAGAGATCATATGCAATCTCCCTAACCTAGTCTAAGAGCATATTTGAAGAGAAAGTGGAAAAAAATCTAAAAAACCCACCTACAAGAGGTGCTTGCACCCTACTAGTGATGCAACAAGTGACTAGATTGATGTAGTTGAACCTTGTTAGTTATGCAGGGAGCGACCAATTGTTTTGTTTGTCAAAGAGAGGGAGTGACCAGGTAGAAAAACTGAGGAAAATTCCCAGTTTTGATATATTTGAGGGAGCTAACCACCCAAACAGTAATGAGGAAGACAAACAAGATACATAACACTTCCGGTAATAGAAAAGAACACGGATTTTCCAAATCTAAGGAAGAATCACTAGATCCTTCCCTATCAGAGTTGCCAGTTTTGTTATGGAGAAATCCCCCCCGTGAATAGATGAGCACTCCCTCAGATCAAGGGAAGATCCAAGGGGAGTAATCACCTATGTGTAGGGGGGATTTCTCCATAACACCCTTAACCATGAGCTGACCAACTCTCCTTGCCTTCTCAACTTTCACAACTCCTTCAATCTTCCCTCATTGTTACCTTCATCATTGATCTCCCTCTGTAGTGTCTCACTGCTCTTTCTCACTACTTGCATCTAGTTCTTCCACCATCATTTTGAAATGGTCAACCTCCTAAGAACTCTTGCATCCCTACACTAGCCTTTGACTCCTAAGTCACCCCCCATCTTGCAATCTTGTTACAATTTTCAACCTACCAACACCATCCCAACCGACTCCCTGTGGCATGGGGTAATTACTCGACCATGTCTACTAGTGTAAATGGACACAATCCCACTTCTACCAATAGGATCTTAATCCAAAGGGGCATCTCTCACATCAATCTACCTTGAGATCCCTTCTTAAAGATCACCTTGGCTCTAGAGAAAGACTACGGATTTTATGCATTTAACTCTGCAACACACCCATCCACAATGTTGTCTACATAGAATTCTATAACTCCTGTGATATGTTGATCAACCCATTGCAATGTCGAAAGATTTGAAACATCCCACTAAACAATATTCTTTTGTCAATCCTTGTACTATGGATCTTCCGCAAGCCTCTTCAACCATTTATACAGATTCACAAGGAATACACACCAAAATACTTCATACTAATCCTTCAAGGGTCCATCATATAGGATAAACTCCCTACTCATCCACATATCCCATTCATGCAAGTCATCTTCCAACATTGTAAAATATTCAGACCATTTCTCCCACCAATTCTCAATCTCATGCTTATAAATCCTTCTACTCATCCTCCAAGTATCTTCCTCTGAAGAACAGATCCCAACAATGAAACCATTTGTTAATGTTTGATCGAGACTAGGGTTCTCATATATTACTAACAAAAGATCTCATCGTAGTTTAGAAGCACTAGCATTTTCAATCTTCCCCAAACTGAAAAGAGTCTCATATAAAGTGCAGCCGAGACTTTAAATGAATAAAAAAACATAGTAGAATAGATGTGATCTTGTATTCATTACTAATCTATTGTATCCAATAAGTTATACTTGGAGAAACAATGATGACAATAAGTTATACTTGGAGAAACAATGATGACTAAAAGGAAACAATAACCAAATTCACAACCATAACCAAAAGCATATAAACATATTCTATAACATTGTAAACACACTACATATATGCTAACCATGAGCCATAGATAAGACATACACAAAAATTTAAAGCTGGGCCCAATCTTTCATCACTCATTCATAATGAGACCTTACTATAGAGTTGTGCAACAAGTGTCAAAGCATTCTCTACTTAGAATGAACCAATCTCCAACTAGCAACAACAAGAACAATTAACAACTAAGTAACCAACAAAAAAGTGTAACCCTTTCCCTTTAGCTTCATAGAGATTTTATACACCCATAGTTGGCTAAAGTTGACCATGTCAAGTTTAGTTACAAAATAGGATAAGGACGACTGTGAAAATCTAGTATCTGAGTCGGTTCAACACTGACACAATTTTCTCCAGCCTGTCAAGCTCCTTACTCAGAACCAAATGCGTTTTAAACTTCCGGGCCCCGGCCGTCGGCGTGGGGAGCTGACATCGGGTGCAAAGCAGTCGACAGACATTCAGTACTTAATAAAAGCAATGACCTTTCGACAGGCAGGGATTATGGACCTGTCTCACGGACTCACTCACTTCTGCCTTTATTGTCGAGCTCAATGATAAGCTATTCACTCCCGCGTCCCCTGCCAGTGTCCACCCGTCAAAATCAGAGAACGATCGCCTGTCCTTCCGTCCCAGAGAATCCAGAAGAAATAAAGTAACAGTAAATGCAAATATGTACAGAAAGATTTCGCATCTTCTTTGTATTCGTTAGCTTTCAAATCATATCTTTTCTCAGGAGACACGCGGTAGATCCCGAGGCTGAAAAGATAAGTTGCTTGACTGTAAGCAACTTAAAACAAGACGCATTAAATATTATACATGGATAGACGCCAATACTAATGAGGAGATACTGGTCCAAAAACACTGGTACAGCGTGCGCTGTCCAGCTTAACCTCTCCCACACGGGAGAGGAGAGGAGAGGAGAGGAGGGGGGCTGGTTGCGTTTAGAGTCCAGAATAATATTTGTCTCTTCTGGATGTCCAACTACCAAGTTTCTCCCTCACACGGAAGCTTCGCAATATCACTTTCTCATAATAGCTCTTCCCACAGATTGAATCCCTCTGCGCCAAACCAAAAAGCTGTCCTTTGTTCCATTGTCCTAAGCCAGAGTTAAAAATGGCGGTAAAAATTAAACCATATGCAGTTTTTGATAGTCTTTGGAAAATGTGCCTGTTAGAGTCACTTTTTAAAGAGTCAGAATTAAAAAAAATAAGGTAAACATTAATTGTTATGCAGTTTTTTCTGATTTCTTTGAAAAATGTGGCTGTTAAAATCAGTTTTAAAAATGGCAGCAAACATTAATTACCATGCAGTCTTTGGCCGCGGTGACTTTGGTGACGCCTTTGGAAAATGTAGCTCAGAGATTCAGAGTCCAGAGATAATCAGAAACTAGTCTAGTCAATGCTTGCCAAAAGTGGTCATCCCCTAAACTACATTTTCAATAATTAAATATAATGTGTTTTCAGTTATATTTTACTAAAAGGGAGTAATAGTTGTAAAGCAACTATTCCTTCAAGATTATGTTTATATTTTGTTTAATTAATAATGAAAATTAATAGAAATTAGGTAGAACCCAAAGTTAATATGAGGGTGAAGTTGAGAGTGGTCAGAATAATTGAGAAAAACATATTGAATCCAAAGTTTATATTGAATCCAAAGTTAATATGAAAGTGAAGGTGGGGGAAATAATATGAGAAAAACATAATATGTTTTTATGTTTTTCTCAATTATTCCCCCCACTCCCACTCCCACCGCCACCCGCACCCCCACCCTCATATTATGTTTTTTTCATATTATTCCCTCCACGTCCATCCCCACCCTTATATTATATGAGAAAAACATATTATATAAGAGAGTAGGGGAATAATAAAGAAAAACATAATATATGAGGGTGAGGGTAGCCGATGGGGAGAATAATCAGAGAAAAACATTATATTTACATTGAAAAAAAAATATGAGAGGAATAATATAAAAACATGAGGAATTAATATGAGAAAAACATATGAGGGAAATAATATGAGGATGGGAGTGGAGGGAATAATATGAGAAAAACATAATATGTTTACCCTCATATTATTCCCTCCATCCACACCCTCACCCTCATATTATGTTTTTCTCATATTGTTCCCTCCACTCTCATATGAGGGTGGGGGTGAGGGTAGGGGGAATAATATGAAAAAAACATATTATATATGAGGGTGGGGGAATAATAAAAAAAAAACATAATATATGAGGGTGAGGGTGGAGGGAAT
>JASDQU011400288.1:72107-89817 GCA_032191745.1 Picea mariana | reverse complement strand
TATATATATATATATATATATATATATATATACCACTCAGGATATCACACTCCAAGTGTACACTCCTCTCTCGTTACTCCGATGGCCAATTACAAAAGAAAAATATTTAATATTGTAAAATATATGTGGGACCCTATAGTACCCAGACTATCGTACTCCAAAGCCTTTAGAGTTTAACATGTGTGCTCCTTTCATTCATCCAATGAGAAATTATGAAAGAGAAAGGGTTAATATTATAAAATACGTATTTATATATCTTATAACCCTCCAACAACCAATTATGAAAGGGCAGAGTTAAATTTTATAAAAAAAGTATTTATATACCTTATAACCCTCCAAGATCCAATTATGAAAGAGCAAAGTTAAATATTATAAAAATATATATTTATATACCTTATAACCCTCAAGTCATCGCTCTGAGAGTTTCACACTTTATTCAAACACGCCCTTCCCTTTACTCTGATGGTTAGACTCCGATAGAATTGGATTTAACATTTAAATTTTATAATCCTCACAACACTCAAGCCATCGCTCCGAAAACTTCAGACTCTATTTGTGGACTCCCATCTCCAACCTTCAACGGTCAAACTCCGAAAGAATGAGATTTTTGATAATAATATTTATAATTATTTACATTGACAAAAATAAAACCTGATATATATATATATATATATATATATATATAGATATATATATATATATTACCTTAATAATACCTCCTTCAGGAGTGTCGAAACGACCCGTGCAAAGCGTGAATTCTAAAACCAGGAAAATCTTAGCACAATTTAAACTTTTGCATAGAAGGGGAGAACTTCAAGTTTCCCATTACTCACACACCACACAAGAATTTCTAGTTTGTGATATAATAGTTTCTAGCCTTATTATTCAAATATTTGAACATTTAAATGGTAAATTTAGGAATTTATCAAGAGTTACTAGACATTACCATTCATTCAACTTTGTCCACAAAACATAGAATTACACACACACACACACATATACAAATTTATACAAATTATTTGTTTAAATTCTTTTCCAGAAATATCACGCTTCTTGGAAATAAAATCGTCCATGGTAAAACTATGTTTTTACCAAAAATTACTAATCTCCTATTTACATGCATCTCTTTGTTATTTTCAGGGAGTAGTACTATTTCCAAATCTTTCCCCTTTGGATATCAAATTTACTGTGTAATTCCTGGTAAAATTTCCTCTTTACCAAAGTCTAATGAAGCTTAATTAATCATAATGCATTAAATTCTATATTTCATTAAGTATTTCTCATTATTTTCTTATACTTGGTCTTTCTTCAATATTAGTGTTATTTTTCTAAGGCCCAAATAGAGACCTGATATCCTTTAAATTTTCTGGTATAAAATCTTCAGGAAAAACTTAAAATCAAAAACATTTTTATGCAAAAGTCAACCTCTTTCTTTTTCAGATGTTCTGTAGAGGTTCTAATTGTTCAATCATCCCCATTAGCACATAAGATGGAATGTAAAACTCAATCAACATCAACATTCACTCCCGAAAATCTCTTTTACAAACATAGACAGTCAAGAAGTGAGGTTGTAAATCAAAACGAAATTCAGTTGTGACATTCTCATAATTTCACCTAAGTTTCTCGTGCCACTTTTAACGAAAAATTGAATTTACATTGCTTTGAAACACATTCTACAGTATTTTTGAACTTAACATTGTAGAGTTTTGGAAACGAAATACTTATCTAGAAAATGAAAAGAGTTGTAACTATTGAAGGGTGTTCCATTTTCCACCCAACCATAGGTACAACAACTCTTAGTGTTTTCACAATTGGCCAACCCCTAGCCAGAGTATGATGCCATGAGAGGAATTCTTCTTTCCGTTCAACAAACAACAAGGGATGAAGGTTACTCTCCTTCTCCCACAAGAACCTAGCAGCCTAGTCTTCTATCCACCAAGCAAGGGGGCTTGCTGTGATTTCTCACTCGATCACACAAATTCTCTAGAGCCCCATTTATTAGCTCGATTAGAAAATAATGCCCAACAATATTTGTACCTAGAATAGTTTGTTTTTCTCGGTTCTCTCAGAACCAGAGAGATTCACACACTCCTCTTCCTCAGAAATGGTCCCTAGACCCATTTGTGTGCATCCTTTTCCATCCGCCCACCATTTTCCTCTTTTTCTTGCCTTTTATAGAAAGATTATGTGGGTCAAATACCCCAATTCGTGGGTTAGATCAGAAATTTCCAGATGGATACTCTACCCATCCTCTCATTGATTTCTGAGGAAGAATTTTCAACTACTAGCTTGACTGGTAAATAAATTCTCTGGGACAAAGGGTTGTTTTGGGTTTGAACATTTTTAAATCCAACAAAGTACTGGCCTGACAGGGTTCATCTCAACCATTATTGGTTCCCCTCACCATTCCATCTCATGCATCATCTATATTGGCTACACCTTCAACAATTATTCAACAATTTCATTTTTATTTAATAGCATAAATATTTACATTACCTTCTTTAGCAAATGTTCATCAATTTCCAAAATCCACACATGAAAGATCCATCCATAGTCTCTTAGCAATAACATTATTATATTTACAAGCTAGGGGAAACATATGTATTACAATCCCCTCCCCCTTAAAGGAACACCGTCCTTGATGTTCTACTTGCCGCTGTGATATTTATGTACAACAATGAAAAAAAACATGTATGCATGTTTCATGGCATCCTCCGTTTCCCATGTAGCTTCATCTCGACCAAAGTGTTTCCACTACACCTTGACCTATGCAATGGTTTTGTTCCTGAGTGATTTTTCTTTTCTTTCTAGTATGCATTGTGGTTCTGGTAGGAATTATGCCCTTGGTTCCACCTGGATCACAGACTAGTCAATTACATTATTATAACCATGTACATATTTCTTCAGTAACCAAACATTGAAACCATTATGTTCTTTCACTACGGGAGGAAGTGATAATGTATATGCTATAGGTCCCACTCTGTCCAAAATTTCAAAGGGTCCACAAAGCCAAGGTGCCAGCTTGGCACAAGTTTCCATTCTAAAGGAACTTCTTCTGGGCCTAATTCGAAGATGCTCATGATCCCCTACTTTGAACTCTCTAAGAGTCTTATTTCTATCTGTATAGTTGTTCTGTCTATCCTGAGTTATTTTCAGATTTTGTTTTATCTGAATTACTTGATGTTCCATTTCTTTTAACATTTCTGGCACAAGTGTAATTTTGTCCATTAGCTTGTCCCAACTGATTGGAATATTGCATTGTCTACCATAGAGAGCCTCAAAAAGACTCATTTTCAAGGATCTCAGATACCCATTATTGTAGGCAAATTCTACCAGTGGTAGGTATTCTTCCAATTTCTTGGGATGATGCATCACATGCATCCTTAACATGTCCTATAATACCTGGTTTACCCTCTCTGTCTTCCCATCCGTTTTAGGGTGGTAAGTTGTACTAAATAATGATTTAGTCCCAAAACCAACAAACAAAGATTTCCAAAAGTTTGAAGTAAATTTAGCATCTCTATCTTATATGATTTCCTTAGGTATACCATGCAGACTAAATATTTCTTTCATGAAAATATTGGCAATATCTATTGCCTTGTAAGTTGATTTTATAGGGATACAGTGAGCATCCTTGCTCAACTTATCCACAACTACCATAATGGCATCATTATGCTTGGTTGATTTAGGCAATCATGTGATAAAGTCCATGGAGATGGTTTCCCATTTCCAATCTAGAATTGGTAGGGGCTTTAACAACCCTGTTGGTTGCTTATGCTCCACCTTAACCTATTGACATTCTAAACATTTAGCGAAGTGGTTAGCTATGTCATTTTTCATTCCTGGCCAATAAAACAATTTCTTAGTGGTTGTGATCATTTTTGGATAACCGGGATCGACAATATATGATCTTTTATGTAGTTCATCCATGATGAATGTCTTCACATCGTCACCATTTGGGATATACAACCAACCTTTCTAGGTTAGGAGGCCATCATTCAACGATTGATAGCCTTCATACTTCATCCATGTGGGATCTTGCTCTAGATATTCCTTTACCGTTTTGAAAAACTCAGTTGTTTCTTGTGCACTTTTAACCCTTTCCTTGATGTTTGATTCATAGGTGCTTATAGCTTCCAAGTGAATCATTTTCATGCTTCTACTCAGGGCACCAACTACCCTATTTTATTTTCCTTTAATGTGTTTGATTTCAAAATCAAATTCACTAAGGATGTCCATCCACCTAGCTTGTCTAACATTGAGTTTGGGTTGGTCAAACAAATATCTCAACCCAATATGGCATGTCATAAGTACAAATATTTTTCCTAGGATGTAATGCATCCACATTTTCAAAGCATGTACTATGACAACCAATTCCAATTCATGTTTCACATAATTTGCTTCATGCTCATTTAATTTTTTGGATTTGTAACAAATCACATGCCTTTCGTGCATGAGGACTCCTTCGAGTCCTTCTTTGCAGGCATCTGTACACACAAGGAATTCCTTTTCTGGGTCTGCAATTTTCAGCACAGGTGCATTGGTTAAAAAGTGTTCCAGCTGCTAAAAAATCTCTTCACACTCTATTGTCCAAACAAATTTAACTTCCTTTTTCTATAGGGAGGTGATTGCATAATCAATCTTGGAAAACCCCTTTATGAACCTTCCATACTAGACTTATAGGCCCATAAAGGATATGATATCAGCTACATCTTTTGGTGTAGTCCATTCCATAATGGATTTGATCTTGTTAGGACCAACTGTCACTCCTTCCTTAGTGATGACATGGCCCAAGTAATGGATTTTTTTTGGAAAAAGTCACACTTACTAAACTTTGCATAGAGTTTGTGTTCTCTTAGAACTGGAAGCACTAACTTGAGGTGCTCTTCATGCTCTTCCTTGATCTTATAATAGATTAGTATATCATCTATGAAAACCAACGCAAATATGTCCAAGAAATTGTTGAGCACATTATTCATCAAGCACATGAAGGTGGTTGGTGCATTGGTAATCCCAAATGGCACCACCACAAATTCATAGTTCTCATATCTCGTCCTAAAGGTTGTTTTGTGGATGTCTTCATCCTTAATATGGACTTGATGGTATCCCGACCTCAAGTCAATCTTGGAGAAAATCGTAGCACCTCTTAATTGGTAAAATAGTTCATCAATTCTTGACAAAGGATACTTATTCTTAATTGTCATATTGTTGAGTTGTCTATAGTCTATGTACAACCTGAGCGTGCCATCCTTATTCTTCACAAACAAGGATGGTGCTCCCCAAGGAGACGTGCTAGGCCGAATGTGACCTTTGTCCAACATCTCCTTTAGCTGTAATTTGATCTCAACTAGTTCTAGTGTACTCATTCTATAAGGTTCTCTAGACATTGGTACCGCTCCCGATACAAGTTCTATTGAGAAATTAATGTCTCTTCTTTGAGGTAGACCTGGTGCCTCTTCTAGAAACACATCTTTATACTCTCTCAAGATAGGATGGTCCTCTAGGCTTGGTTTATTGTCCCCAACATAGTTCACTACTTGTATTGTATACAAAGGACATTCTTTTATGCAATACTTCTTCACTTGAAGGGTTGATATTTGTCTCACTAAGACAAGCTTTTGAATTCCCTGTTGGGTTCTTCTCTTCCCTTCATCATATTCAGACTCTAATATTTTATTATAACAGGCCAACTTGGATTTATGGGAATCCAACCAGTCCATGTCAATCAACATGTCATGAGATCCTAAAGGGAGTATGTTTAGGGTTGCTTGGGTAGACAACCCATTCATAATGAATTGGCATGATAGTATGAATTATGTTACCTTTCTTTTTGTTCCAATGGATAGCTTTACCAGCCATGATTCAACATGTTTTACTTACTGCAAATTAAATTTCTCAGTAGTTTGAGGGGAAACATAACTCAAATTAGAACTAGGGTAAATTAAAATGGAAACAACATGGTTGGAATTCATACCTTTCATCTCCACCACTGAAGCTTGGTGGCCAACTTGTCTATTATATAGGGCTGCATAAATTTGTGGCATGCTTCTAGCCACATCATTGACTGTGGTAGATTCTTGGATGTTGTAGACCCTCTTACTGTCCTGCTATCTATGTGGGCAGTCCCTTAGCAAATTTTCTCCTCCACATCCCCAACGTTTCAATGGCTCTCTCTTTGTATTATCAGTCTTTCCTGGGGCTGATCCAAAGGGTTTATTTCCATTTTGAGATGGAAAATATTGATGATACACACTCTTAGTAGGAAGGATTATCTTATATATTTTCCCATGATTCTTAAATCTTGAGGATTTAAACCCCTTCTTCTTGAATCCCAATTTACTTTTCTTCTTCCATTCCTTATGTGGTTTTTCCTAGTTCTTGAATTGCTCATAGTATTACCTTGCCTTCCGAATAGTGTCTTCTAAAGTCTTAGGTTCATCAAACACAATTTTGTCTCAAAAGGATTGAGGAAAACCACTAATGAATCACTGCATCTTCACCTTTTCATCTTTTATATAGGGCACATACCTCATTAAATCCATGAATTTGTTGATATATTCATCTATGGTGAGTTGTCCCAAGTTGAGTTCATAGAAATCCTTAGTCTTTTCATCATATTACATTTCAGACAAGTACTTCTTCTTAAATTATTTCTCAAATGGTTTCCATGACAACTCCTCATGGATTCCTTTCACATTTTTAAGGTCCTCCCACCAAGTGGAGGCGTTTCCATTCAAGTCGAAAATGCTTATTCGGGCCTTCAATTTTTCAAAGTAGTCATGGAATCTGAAGTACTTCTTTAAGCCAAGAAACAATTATTTTGCTTCTCCCCCCTTTTTAATTTTTCCATAAAAAGTAAGTGGCTTGGTTTTCTTAATCTCTTTAGGGTCATGGCTCTTGGAATGTTTCTTCCTGTTTCTTCTCCTTTGAGAGTGTGAACTAGTCTCATTGTTGGATAGTTCCTTGGAGCTTCCAACTTCCTCATTAGAGGATTATTCACATGAATCCTTGACGTTATCATGCATATTGGCTCCATGTTGGTCCTTCTTTGAGGTGATTCTTCTTGTGTTGCTACTTTTAGGGCCATTTTTTTGTATCTAAGTTGGAATCTAGGTTTTATTGGACTAATGTCTGTCCACATTACTGGATGCTAGCCCATGTTGCAGCTGCCTTTGTATGTCTGACAGACTTTGCAACAAAACTGCATTTATTTCAGTTTTCTTTTCTTGTTCTTTTATAAGCCTCTCATCGTCTTCTTTAAAACTTTGTGATTCTTCCATAAGGCTTCTTATAGTTTTAGCCAAATTCAGATGTGTTTCCACCACTCTCCTTTCATTGGGCTCTTCTTCTCTATTATGGGAGGTTTCTCCCATCTCATGATGTGTCACCATTATTTATTTTGTAGTTTTCCTTATTGTCCACTGATTGTTTAAGTGTCGATAACAATATTTTCTATTAGTTAATTATCCATTAATTTATGAACCACACATGTAATTTTGTAAGGTGAAATCAACTTCTTCATTTCGCATATAACAACAACATATAGTTCAGATTTGAAACATGTAAAAACAACATAATGTCTCATTGATCTAGGTGGATATCAGTGGCCACCCACCTATTCCAACTGGCTCAAAACAATTTTCTGGCAATTTACTATTTTTAACAGTTTTCCGAGTCCTAAACTTCTGAGGCCATTTTGAGGGCCTAAACAACACTTTTTCACGATCAAACACCTCATTGATAATTGAAGGCTTTGATTTAACCCCAAAATGAAGCTCCTCGTCGATACCTTTCCAACGAGCTATCGCGCACCCCAAACATAGATCGTATGCCAAAGTTACACCCTCGTGACGTTGATACACCAAACTACCCAAAATAGGGTCCACAAAAATGTTGGCTTTTCATCTTCCAGGCTTAGGGTTTTGGATTTTATTTATGTTTAAAATGCATYTGGAGCCTCATTGTAATAATCATCTTCTTGCGAATGAGTGTAGCTGCCACATCTCTTCTCATAGATAAGATGCCAACATTCTAKCGAGTCTTTCACTTTGTATTTCTATAGTTTTGTACATTTCGTTCATTAATAGAAATTGTGTATTACTGTATCTCCGTGTTTATGGTTATATCTATGATATATCTCTGTTATATTATTGGGTATATGATATACCTCTGCACATCTCTTTATTATATCTCCGCTCTCATTTCGTGCTGAAAATAATCCAAATCAGTGGATTCAGAGCAGGTTGCTCTTCATCATTTTTCAGTGCATGTYCTTGACGAGGTACGAGTATAGAAAGTTGGGTCTCAATATTGTCTCTCTTGAGGCTCTCGCGTGCCCAAGAAACCCTCCACGACGGAAGAAAATAAAGACGACAGAGCAGRAGATTCTATTAATTGTTGCTTGAGCAAGCTCTCACGTGACAGAGGGACAAAATGATGGAGAATTTTTCCCACGTCCTTCAATGCATGTCTATAAYAGCTTGTGCGTCTTCATCAAGATGCCACTTTGGAGGCACCTCTCCTTTCAAGGTACAAGTTAATTTTGATATTCCCATATTTGAAGTTCAGATAGATGTAGATGCCTTAGAAAAATGGTTAAATCTGTTAGAAGGTTATTTCTCAGTTCAAAAAATTTTCGACATGGAAAATATCACCTTTGCACTCCTTAAAGCTCTCCCCCATGTCAAACATTGGTGGGAAACTTACTGGGAACAAAATTCCACAGAGGATTCTGGAATATATGGGGTCGATCCCACTTGGGATTTTTTTGTGGATGCGGTCAAGGAACAATATTACCATGTTGGTAACTATGACAACTAGTACATGAGATGGACCACGTTGCGGTAAGAGAGGGGCCAAACAGTGTCGGAGCTCACAAATTATTTCCCTACATTGTGCACCAATTTGGGTATCAAAGACTCCGAGCGAAATTTGGAAATATCGCAGGGCTCTGCATAGGTACATCCAAACTAAAATGGATTTCCTRGACATCTCATCACTTGGAGATGCCTATCGATATGTTGTCAAATTGAACATAAATTTAGGCACCAGAACAAATGAGAGTTTGAGTTTGCAAATYCGAAAAAACCAAAGTATGGTAAAGATGGCCCTAACAACCATCTTCTAGAAAACCAGTCCAAGCCACATGAAAATAAGGGTAGCGAAAAGATGAAGAAGGACACTGGAAAGTGGCGCGATTTCCACAAAATCCCCTGGCACAACACTGATGAATGTTGCTCAATAAAATAATTGGTGGTCGAGATCAAATAAAAGGAGCCAAACCCTGATTCATAATCCGATTCAGAAAATAATGGGAGAAGACAGATCATCAACGCAGACCCCACTACTACTGTCGCAACTGCAAAATTCCAACCAAAAGAACCAACATCCTGAAGAGGGGGAGCGCCTTTTTCATTCACATATGTGGGTGAAGGGGACCCCGCTGCATTTTATTGTTGATAGCGGAAGACAAAATAAACTCATCTCAATAGAGGTCGTCAAACAGTTGGGATTGTCGACAACACCACACCCCCAACCAWACATTATCAAGTGGCTTCTCCAGGGATGAGATCTCTGTGTCARCTAACACTGTCGATTTTCATATGACATCCAACCCTTCAAGGATGAGGTCTTATGTGATGTTTCCCCGCTGGATGTCTGTGATTTTCTTTATGGCTATGTATATATGTGGAAGCGCCATGCTATTTATAAGTCTTGACCCTGTAGTGTCATTTTTACTCTGGGGGGTCATCTCTATAGGATACCAGAGGTAGTTCCAACAACCTAGAGGTCATCTCTACAGGACACTGCAAGCACTGTAGCCTCAGTCCAAGCACCTTATATCCAGTAGAAGCAGGTCGAAAACATTGAAGAAAAGCACAAAGATTCCTTTTGCAGACAATCATCTCATTAGGTTCTCGACAACCTCCCACAAACCAAGCAACACAACTTCTCCAACAAGGCAAGCAACTCACCAAGATTCAGATTTAGCAAACGCTTCCCCCTCTCCCTTGGGAAATCAATGCAATGGATACCATTTATTCCTAAAGAGGGAGGATTGATCCAGTTGGAGATCGGTGGACACCCACCTATTCCAACTGGCTCAAAACAATTTTCTAGCAATTTACTATTTTTAGTAGTTTTCTAGGTCCTAAACTTCCAGGGCCATTTTGAGGGCCTAAACAACGCTTTTTCTCGATCAGGAATATAAATGATGACCACATGCTTTGATTGAGCCCCCAAAATGAATATCCTCGTCTATACCTTTCCAACGAGCTATCGCTCGACCCAAATGAAGATCGTATGCCGAAGTTACACCCCCAGGAAGTTGATACACCAAACTACCCAAAATAGGGTCCACAAAATGGTTGATTTTTCATCTTCCGGGGTTAGGGTTTTGGATTTTCTTTATGTTAAAAATGCCTTTGGAGCCTCATTGTAATAATCATCTTCTTGTGAATGAGCGTAGCTCTCACATCTCTTCTCAGAGATAAGTTGTCACCATTATAGCGAGTCTTTCACTCTGTATTTCTACAGTTTTGTACATTTCGCTCATTAATAGAAATTGTGTATTACTGTATCTCTGTGTTTATGGTTACATCTCTAATATATCTCTGTTATATTATTGGGAATCTGATATACCTCTGCACATTTCTTTATTATATCTCCTCTCTCATTTCGTGCCGAAAATAATCTGGATCACTCATGCCTCTTTTTCAACAGTAAACTTTAAATAAGCTCTTATGGATAGGGTAGGGTAGGGTTCTCTCCCCCTTAAAATTTCTCTAAGAAAATTTATTCGACTCTTTCATGATCCCAAGAAGGCCAAGTGTTGTTTCCTTCTATGATACCACTTTGTAAGACACCCAACCCCCTAAATGCCTTTTAAGGGATGGGGTATTAATTTTTTTCTTTTTCCTTAAACATAATTACGTCTCCTCTCAAGGACATCAATGTCTTCAGCTTGTCATGCATTTTTTGATGACTATAACTATGCCCGAATTCGAGCTCTAGATTGAAGGTCATAAACTTTTAAAGTCTTAAAGTCTTCATTAGCCAAATGTCTCCTTAAGATAATCCAACTCAATAACGACCAATTCCTCAGAACTTCTACTCAATCAATGGATAACCACTTGTCGAGTTCCGGTCTTAGCCTCTCCAGGTTAATCATCTCGATTAACAATTGAGATTAAACCTTTCCCATTTCCGTGCGATAGTTCAAATTTGTTCTTAGAACTCCTCCCTATTGGAGTATTCATGTTGTGGCTCCGCAGACTACTTCATATCAATCACTTTGATTACACGTACTTCGACAGATCGAATAATCCTCGTTCATTTGGTCCTATGGATGTAATGTGCGTCAAGGTTCCAAGTAATCACTAGATAAGGTAAAGGAATATCCTTTCTAAAGGAAGTTTTGTGAAATCAAACAGATGTGATCTAATGTCTCACGCAATGAGATCTATTGTCTTTGGACCTCTTGCAGATGGGCTCCCTCTCTTACTCATCCCTTTAAAACCTCTAATCGTGTTGAAGAACTACCCATTGAATATGACGATCCAAATCTGCCTTGGCCATTCTTAATAATCTTTCGGATCAATTATTCCATAATACATCAAAATCCCACTTTGGACATCTTCTTTGTTAAATCCTTATTAGTGTTAATTAACCCTTATTTAATTTAAAATCCAAATCATTATTTCATTTTGACTTACTTTAGTTTACATGTTGTGTAACAACGAAAAATTAGTCTTTCTTTTACTTTGGGAACTCCACGTCCCAAATAGGTTTTGGTTTTAATTTAAATACCACTCTTGTAAGGATTATCTCATAATTTAATTAATTATATTATAACATAATTATATTATATTATAATATAATTAATTAAACTATAATACACTTAGGTTTATTAACCTTGATTAACATATAAGTCATAGATCTTGACTTATAACTTCGCGCCGAAATATNTATATATATATATATATATATATATATATATATATATATATATATATATATATATATATATATATATATATATATATATATATATATATATATATATATATATACTTACTAATTTATTATAGTACGTCACGTCATGGTTTCAAATTCTAAGCGTACCATGCAGCATATTAACCTTACATGATTCGTTGGAGGGAGTGGAGCACCAACAATGTATATATATATACCACTCAAGTATCGCACTCTGAGCGTACACTCCTCTCTTGTTACTCTGATGGCCAATTACGAAAAAGCAACATTTAATATTATAAAATATATGTGGGACCTTGTAGTACCCAGGATATCGTACTCTGAAACCTTCCGAGTTTAATCATGCGTGCTCCTTTCGTTCGTCCGATGGCCAATCATGAAAGAGCAAGGGTTAATATTATAAAATAAGTATTTATATACCTTATAACCCTCTGACAGGCACTTATGAAATAACATAGTTAAATATTAACAAAAAAATATTTATATACCTTATAACCCTCAAATATCCAATTGTGAAAGGGAACAGTTAAATATTATATAAAAAAGGTATTTATATGCCTTATAACCCTCAAGCCATTGCTCCGAGAGTTTTGCACTTCATTCAAACACACCCTTCCCTTTACACCGATGGCTAGACCCCTATAGGATTGGGTTTAACATTTAAATTTTATAATCCTCACAACACTCAAGCCATTGCTCTGACAGCTTCAACCTCCATTTGTGTACTCTCATCTCCAACCTTCGACAGTAAAACTCCGAAAGAACAAGATTTTTAATAATAACATTTATAAGTATTCAAGTTGAGGAAAATAAGACTTCATATCTATATATATATATATATATATATATATATATATATATATATATATATATATATTAAATTGTTGATAATTAAAAATTACCTTAATAATACCTCCTTCAGGAGCGCTAAACGACCTGTGCAAAGCGTGAATTTTAAAACTAGGAAAATCTTAGCATAGTTTAAACTTTTGCATAGAAGGGGGGAACTTCAAGTTTCCCATTACTCACACACCATGCAAGGATTTCTAGTTTGTGATATAACAATTTCCATCCTTATTATTCAAATATTAGAACATTTAAATGGTAAATTTGGGAATTTACCAAGAGTTACCAAACTTTACCATTCATTCAACTTTGTCCAAAAAGCATAGAATTATACATTTACATCTATAAATTTATACAAATTATTTGTTTAAATCCTTTTCCAAAAATGTTACATTTCTTGGAAATAAAATCGTCCATGGTAAAACTATATTTTTTCCAGAAATTACTAATCTCCTATTTACATGCTTCTCTTTGCTATTTTCAGGGAGTAGTTTCTATTTCCGAATCTTTCCCCTTTGGATATTAAATTTACTATGTAGTTCTTGGTAAATTTTCCTCTTTACCAAATTCTAATGAAGCTTAATTAATCACAATGCATTAAATTCTAAATTTCATTTTATTTTCAATTAAGAACTTAAAGTATCATTTCTCATTCTTTTCTTCTTATTTATTTTGGAATAATTGGCCTTTCTTCAATATTAGTGCTATTTTCCTAAGGCCCAAATATAGATTCAATATCCTTTAAATTTTCTGGTATAAAAGCTTCAGGAAAAACTTAAAATCAAAAACATTTTTATGCAAAAATCAACCTCTTTCTTTTTTAGATGTTCTGTAGAGGTTCTAATTGTTCAATCATCCCCATTATCACATAAGATGGACTGTAAAATTCAATCAACATCAACATTTTCTCCCAGAAATATCTTTTACAGACACAGGAAGTCAATAAGTGATGTTGTAAATAAAAAATAAATTCAGCTATAACATTCTCACAATTTCACCTAAGTTTCTCATGCCACTTTTAATAGAAAATTGAATTTACATTGCTTTGAAACACATTCTACAATATTTCTGAACTTAACATTGCAAAGGTTTGGCAAATTAATACTTATCTAGTAAATGAAAAGAGTTGTAAATGCTGAAGGGTCTACCATTTTCCACCTAACCATAGGCACAATTTCCCTTAGTGTTTTCGCAGCTAGCCACCCCCTAGCYAGAGTATGATGCCATGAGAGGAATTCTTCTTTCTACTTAGCAAAAAACAAGGGATGAGGTTACTCTTCTTTTCCTAAAGGAACCTGGCAACCCAGTCTTCTATCCACCAAGAAAGGGGGCTTGCAATGACTGCTCACTCAATCATTCAGATTCTTTAGAGCCCTATTTATCAGCTTGATTAGAGAACACTTCCCAACAGTTCTTGTACCCAGAACAATTTATTTTTCTCAGTTCTCTTCAGAACCAGAGAGCTTCACATGCTCCTCTTCCTAAAAATGGTCCCCAAACCCATTCGTGTGCATCCTCTGCCTTCTTCCCACCATTTTCCTCTTTTTCTTTTTTTCTACAACAAGATTTTGTGGGTCAAATCCCGCAATTCGTGGGCCAGATCAGAAATTTCTTGATGGGTACACTTCCCATCCTCTCATTGATTTCCGACGAAGACTTTTCAACTACCAGCTTGACTAGTAAATAAATTCTCTAGGACAGAGAACTGTTCTGGGTCTGAACATTTTTAAATCTAGTAGAGTACTGGTCTTGCAGGGGTCATCTCAACCATTACTGGTTCCCCTCACCATTCCCTCTCATGCATCATAATCTGTATTGGCAACACCTTCAACAATAATTCAACAATTTCATTTTTATTTAATAACATAAATATTTGCATTACCTTCTTTAACAAAGGTTCATCAGTTTCCAAAATCCACACATGACATATCTTTCCATAGTCTATTAGCAACAACATAGTTATATTTACAAGCTGGGGGAAATAGGGGTATTACCGTAATAGGTATACATCCAAAACATTTCAGTGCTCTTTGAGGCACTTGAAGGTGCGTCATTAGATGAGAGATCCAACGATGTATCCTCGAGCATTTTTGGATATGCAATAATTCTAGGTAAGGTTCACCAACTACAAGGATGCAACATAGAATTTACAATAATCAATTTCATTGCATTTCACAGGCTTGACTAAAGTCACTTCAAAATTTAATTGATTTTACTGCAGTGCACAATTTTGATTAGGCATGTTATGTTTTTCTTCAAATATTTAATTTATCATTTTCACATTCCTACATAAATAATGTTCTTGTTTATAATCCTCATAAATTTACACATAACTATTTTAAGTTCTCTACCTCACAAGTATCTTATTACATAAAAACAATATGTCAAAGAGAAACGTATATGCCAACAATATATACTCATACCCCTGCCTCAAAATTTGCAAGCAAAATTCAAAGTATCGTTAAATTTGGGACATTCAAATCCCTTTTCTCTTCACTAGTAGAAGTCACTACATCATTTAGAACCGAAGCCTTAGATAGATCTGCAATACAAACAAAAAGGTGTATAACAATAGGAGAAGATCATGAAAGTGTTACTCACTCTGTAATATGTACTTGGCATATCAATAGCTTGATATAAGCTACTTTGTGCTAAATTTAGCAGGCTTGACTAGAGTAACCTTACAATTTAATCGATTTTACCACATTGCACAAATTTCATTAGGCATGTTGTATTTTTTCCAACTCTTAACTTATCATTTTCCCATTTCTACATAATTGGCTTTCTCATTTACAATCCTCATGAAATTACACAACTATTTCAAGTCCTCTACCTCACAAGTATCTTATTACATAAAAGCAATATGTCAAAGAGAAACATAGATGCCAACAATGTATACTCATAGCCTTGCCTCAAAATTTGCAAGCAATATTCATAGTATTGTTAAATTTGGGACATTCGTATCCCTTTTCTCTTCACTAGTAGCAGTCACTACAACATTCAAAATTGAAGCCTTAGATCGATCTACAATACAAACAAAAATATGTAGAACAATGAGAGAAGATCATGAAAGTGTTACTCACTCAGTAAGTGTACTTGGTTTATTGGTAGCTTGATATAAGCTACTTTGTGCTAAATTTAGTAGGTTTGACTAGAGTCACATTACAATTTAATCGATTTTATTGCATTGCATAAATTTTATTAGGCATGTTATATTTTTTTCCGACTCTTTAACTTGTCATTTTCCCATTCCTACATAACTGGCTTTCTCATTTACAATCCTCACAAAATTACACAACCATTTTAAATCCACTACCTCACAAGTATCTTATTACATAAAATCAATATGTCACATAGAAACGCAGATGCCAACAATGTATACTCATTCCCTCGCCTCAAAATTTGCAAGCAAAATCTAGACTATCGTTAAATTTGGGACATTCACATCCCCTTTCTCTTCACTAGTAGTACTCACTACATCATTCATAATTGAAAAGTCAGATATATGTGTAATACAAACAAAAAGGTGTTGAAAGGAGAATATCATGAAACTGCTACTCACTCAATAATGTGTACTTGGTTTATTGGTAGCGTGATATAAGCTACTTCGTGCTAAATTTGCCCAGAATTTTCATACCAATCCAATCAACCTCCCTACAATTCCATGTTCCACAAAACACATAAAATGTCTTTGAGATGAGAAATGACACATCTCAGAAGGGAAAGGGGGATCTTACACCTGACACTCCGTGTTTATTCACACTACTTGATACGAGTACACTAATACAATGGAAATGAGAGTCACGTTGACCGCCTTGAAGAATTCCTCACCATCCATTACCTGCTCTCTAGCTCAGTTCAGGATAACATCGTGGACTATAACACTTACTACTATTCCACACTAGTCCAAAATCACTCCCTTTCAAGGAAAGAGTATGAAATTTTTTGTAAATACAACCTATAAACTAGCCTTAATAAGGAATCTGTTATAACCTTAACCAATTAAATTCACTAGCAACATCAATTAAAGTCAAATAGATAATGTAATTAAATTCACTAGCAACATCAATTAAGTCAAATAGATAATGTGATCCAATAGAGGAGAGTGATTAGCTACAATGAAGTTTATGAGGTAAAAGAACTTTGTATTCAAAACAAAGTTTACTCAAATTTTATATTAATTTTAAGGCATTTCAAAATGTTTATTATATTGTTGAATGTTAGATGAGATTCATTCACAATTTATAATTATCTCAAAACAAAATCTACTACACTATTGAATTAAGTTAATTTAAACACCACAATAAACTTTATTTTGAAAATAAATAAATGCAAAATCGTTCTCATAGAAACTTTACCAATGAACTTTATCTTGAAACAAGTGACATCCAACATGCACTCGTACATAAAACTACTTAGACAAGATGTCATAGCCTAACAAAAACAACCTGGCTATATGCTCGAACTCTTAACAAGCAAGTTAAAGACAACAAACGAAGACCTTGGTATTGTTCAAAAATCACATTCCTGGAAGTCCAAAACTTAGCAAAGAAATTTACCATACACATCTAGCTCATGACCATAGCTCTATATTCAAATTTTGTTTAAAGGCCATGTAACGGGATAACCCTTATTCTTTTTTCTTTGTATAAATTTTATTGTGTAAACCCCTTGGTAGAAAACATCGAGTAACTAGAAATTGAGACATATTTTCATAAAAACCTCTTCTATTAATATAAAGTACTTATGACTACAATTATTAATATAAAGTACCTATGACAATTATCTTGTTACTTCTAATTATTTTTTACTATACAATTGTCTTGTTACTTCTAATTATTTTTGTGTCGTGTTACTTCTAATTATTTTT